>OZ034970.1:2411910-2696910 GCA_964030785.1 Siderastrea siderea
ATCTTCAAAACAAAAGTATGCGCCAAGAAATTTTCGGCATCTTCGTAATTTAGTCAGAAAAAGAAAAATAAGTAGTTTCGAGCTATGTAAACTGGCAAACACTTTGTTGTTCTTGTTGTTGTCGTTGTAGTTGTTGTTTAGTGTTGTTGCTTTATTAGGGGTTCGTTGAGGGAAATTTGAGCTGTCGTTCGTTGTCGCTTGTTTTTCATTCACTTTTCAGTTGTCAAGGACCTTGATTACTTATAATAAGAAACTTTGACACTGTTATGAAAATAGTAAAATTACAGCAAGGGGTAAGATGCCAACAACTAACATAACTATACAACCTACTTTTGCACTACGAGTCAAATTCTAAACGTTCAAAACTGAAAACCAGCGAAGAAGTAAGTTGAGTCCTGTTGTTGTTGTTGTTGTTGTTATTGTTTGCTATGTAATTTTCTTTTCCTTGACTGCATTGCTGGATATGGAAGTCTTCTTTAAAAATTTTATAATACTCAGGTTAGCTATAAAAATGCGATATGTAAGTGTCACTGATCCTATTTTCAATGCTTTTCTTATAAGTCATACAATGAGCCCCGTACTTGCTCTACAACTGGTGCTTCTGGGATTGCACTTGTTTCGCTCGAGCGAGGTACATTGCGAGGAACAAGTAAATTGCCAGCACTTCAGGTTTGATATCGATGAGGACGTCGTCCATGATCATACCCTTGAAGGACACGTGTTCAAACGTTTGACGGTCGACAGAGCTGCCGAGTGCCATATGATGTGCAGAGATGACTGCCTTTGTGTCTCAGTGAATTATTTCCCGCTCACCAAGCAAAATAACTGCGAACTTAATGATGTCAACAAAGAAATGGAACCACTGGCAATGAAAAGCAAAGAAGGGGTCAATTATTATGACCTAAGAAGGAGCTACACGTTGAAGGTAAGTGTGGGAGCTATACTACGTTGTCACCGCACTCCCTCTCCCATCTAACAGGCAGAGATAAAGGTAATATATATATATATATATATATATATATATATATATATATATATATATATATAGATAGATAGATAGAAAGTAATTGTAACTCGAGTTTCACGCACTAAGCGATCATCAGACTGAGTGTACATGTGAGAAAGTTGCAGTTATAAGGTTAAAAATTCAAATTTAAGAACGGTTGGAACGGCGCCTGTTCTGATTGGCTGTTGTGAAGAACTTGCCGCCTAAAACGTGCAACTGCAGAAAACCAGCTGAGTGTCCTATGGATGGAAATTGCCTCAAGGAATCGGTTATCTACCAAGCGACCGTCACGACAGACGACAACAACCCTCCCCAAACCTACGTCGGGCTAACTGAAAATTCTTTTAAGACCAGATACTCAAATCATAAAACATCATTTTCCAGCACCGAGCTAAGTAAACACATCTGGCATTTGAAAGACAATAAGTCGAAGTTCAAAGTCACTTGGAAAATTTTAAAGCAAGCTGCCCCATATAACCCCGCTTCTAATCGATCTAACCTATGCCTCTGGGAGAAGTACTTTATAATTTGTAAACCTGAGTTAGGCTCTTTGATCAAACGAAATGAACTGATAACTTCATGTTGACACGCAAACAAATTCCTCCAGAAAAATGCTAAATTTTGAAGCTAAAATAACAGAGTTTAATTATAATTTTTCACTTTCTATTGTTTTGAAAAAACGTTCACTTTTTCTAGCTATCATATTTCCAACGGTCGCATGTGTATTTCAAATCAGTGTAAAGATGTAAATTCGCATTTGGCAATTTTATCTGATGAGTGCTGCACGCAAGTTGTGTAGTACGAAACTAAATAGTAATAAAATGCCAAGTCAAATCTACAGTTGATCTGTTCATCATCTGTTATATATATATATATATATATATATATATATATATATATATATATATATATATATATATATATATATTAGTTGATTTGCAGAACTGCTGTCAGAGTGCTCAATAGAAAAACTAGAGCATAAATATTAGAAGACAGTCTGATCAACTGAAGATTGGACTTGACATTTTTATTACTAAATAGTTTCGTACCGCACAATTTGTACGGCACTCATCAGATAAAATTGCCAAATTGCCAAATAAAAATGTCAAGTCCAATCTTCAGTTGATCAGACTGTCTTCTAATATATATATATATATATATATATATATATATATATATATATATATATATATATATATATATATATATATATATATATATATATATTTGAATTTCTTGTAATCGGTCCCACAAACAATGCTGTCCACGGAGTCTGTAACGGAGGATCACTGGAAGCGATCGTGGAAACTTGAATAATTGAAACAGAATGTATATTAGTGACGGTCAAGTAGCCAACTCCAGTTAAGACTTTTCAGCTTATTTATTTGCTCAACGTTTCGGCCGTCTCGGCCTTCTTCAGGAGCGTAATGACTGTATAACGGTGAGTGTCAACGGAATAATTTAAAATGTGGAATTACAATAGTGATTAGTTACATAAGCTCACGTGCGACGAAGTTAAGTGCACGTGGCGATGTAGTGCAATGGTGAACTATATATATAACATACAATAAAATTCGAAAATAGAAAAAAAACAGAGAAATACTTGGGAAATTGACCTGAAAAAAAAAAACAACAAAAAAAACATATTGAATAAAATATAATAATTAGGTTAAGTTAAACTGTTTATTGCCGGCTTCAATTTATTGATCCAGTATTCTTCTCTTGCCCTCCTGGTGTACTGGTCTGTTGACCGTAATTTCTCGATAACTGTCAGTTTCATATTTTCACGGTCACATCTTTTAAAATCCCTCACTGTGGGAATGTTCTTGTTGCCCACGGTTATATCTGAGCGGTGTTGATTAGCTCTGGTATGGATGCTGTTTCCAGTCTCGCCAACATATTGTTCTTGACATTTGTCGCATGTGATTAGATAGATGACATTCTGAGTGTGACAGTTGGTATATTGTTTTAGTTGGATAGATTCATGGGTAGAATTGCTAGTGATTGTCGTGGCAAATGATCGATACGATTTACAGCAGGCACATCGTGGATCGCTACCGCATGGCCAAAATCCCGGTTTAGTGTGAGGGGTGGTCTGGCTTTGCTTGTGAACACGGGAGATATGGATTTTAAGTCCTTTGTTGTTGCAGAAAGAACGGCTACAGATGTTGCATTCGGTGCCTGTGGGTGTGTTTGTGTTGAGTGGGGTAGGCAGAGTGATTGGCTCATTTGGTTTGACTGGTCGCAGACGACGGCTTGTAAGGATTTGCGATAAGTTGCGGCCTTTTCTGTAGGCAACAAGGGGAGGGTCTTGGAAGACATCTCTACATTTGGGTGACATATATAGGAGCTGGTGGGCTTGGTTTAAGATTTTGTGTAAATTGGGTAGTGCCGGGTTGTAGGTAACAACTAGGGGTACTCTGTTACTGTTTTTGTTATTGTACTCTGTAGAAAGCTCAACAAAGCTCGATCCTAAGTCACGACACAGTAACTCCCACATCAACATCTACGGAGCCACAATTATTCACACCTTCTTCGCGTGACCACAATGCTAGACCAGCGGCCACACCTACAACTCGGAAGCGAAATAAACGGAGAAGTTGTCACAGAGGACGACGCAGATCTCATTTGCGACCGAGAAATAATAGCTTCAACAATGTAATCAACTTATCAGACCGATATCTCACAGAACACGAACTTTCTATATTAAGTAAGGGTCTTAAGTTTGTCCCCACCCCAACCAGTGTCAACAGAACAGAACTAATTACTGATGTCAAGAAATGGAGTCGCCGTATGCGCCTAAAGGAATATTTCTATGATAAGAACGAACCTGATAATACGCAGACAAATAGGTTCAGACTACCATCGACATGGTCTCCTGGAATTGGTAGAGACAAATTTCTTGACTGTTACATTAATGCTGTAGACAAAACCATCCTCGAAGGATCTTCCTCTAACAAGAAACTCCGTTCCAACATAACAAAACTTGAACGAGACGCCATAAATGCCCTTAGTCATGACAAAAACATTGTGATCTTCCAAGCAGATAAAGGAGCAGCTGTTGTGGTCCAAAATAAAACAGACTACCTGGCTGAGGCGTACAATCAACTCAATGGTAAAGACGAAAATGGCGATGACGTCTATCTTCATGTTGCACATGATCCCACCGCCGGATTTGTAGCAAAGGTCACAGAGGCAGTAAATCAAGCCCTCCACACGGGAACCATCGATGAGGAGACTGCAAAGTATCTAATTGTAAAGGATGCCACACCCGGTAACATCTACTTTGTACCTAAAATACACAAACCACAGCGTCCACCTCCTGCCCGGCCCATCTGCAACACATTCAGCTCAGCCACGACAAACATCTCCGAATGGGTTGATGACCAGCTACAACCCCTAGTCACGAAACTTCCGTCCTATCTTAAGGACGACAACGATTTCCTCCGTAAACTAAACGACCTCAACAGTAACCACACTCTACCCCCTGGTACGCTTCTTGTCACCTGGGACGTGAAGTCTCTCTACACCAACATCCCACACGAGGGCGGCACGAAAGCATGCAACCACTTCATGACTGAAATTATGAATGTATGTAATTCATATATTTGAACTGCGGAATGAAGAAATAAGTGTAAAGAAGATCCTCGCAGTTATTAACGCAACTTACGCAGTTGCGAGAAGAAAGCCTGAAAAAATCAGGCCTGCCGGGATTCGAACCCTGACCTCTGCGATACCGGTGCAGCACTCTAACCAATTGAGCTAACAAGCCAACTGGGAGCTGGTCATTAAATTGGTTCGTAATATACCCGGGAAAGATGAAGATGAAATTATGAATGTATGTAATTCATATATTTGAACTGCGGAATGAAGAAATAAGTGTAAAGAAGATCCTCGCAGTTATTAACGCAACTTACGCAGTTGCGAGAAGAAAGCCTGAAAAAATCAGGCCTGCCGGGATTCGAACCCTGACCTCTGCGATACCGGTGCAGCACTCTAACCAATTGAGCTAACAAGCCAACTGGGAGCTGGTCATTAAATTGGTTCGTAATATACCCGGGAAAGATGAAGATGAAATTATGAATGTATGTAATTCATATATTTGAACTGCGGAATGAAGAAATAAGTGTAAAGAAGATCCTCGCAGTTATTAACGCAACTTACGCAGTTGCGAGAAGAAAGCCTGAAAAAATCAGGCCTGCCGGGATTCGAACCCTGACCTCTGCGATACCGGTGCAGCACTCTAACCAATTGAGCTAACAAGCCAACTGGGAGCTGGTCATTAAATTGGTTCGTAATATACCCGGGAAAGATGAAGATGAAATTATGAATGTATGTAATTCATATATTTGAACTGCGGAATGAAGAAATAAGTGTAAAGAAGATCCTCGCAGTTATTAACGAAACTTACGCAGTTGCGAGAAGAAAGCCTGAAAAAATCAGGCCTGCCGGGATTCGTCCGCGCTTAATAAGACACTTTTTTTTCTGTTTAGGGTGGAGAAGAATTCATATTAGGGAAGCATCGTTGTGTCAACAGATGCTGTCGTTCAAATCCTTGTAAGAACGAAGGCGTATGTGAGGAGATTTGTGATAATCACAACGTGCGGTTTAACTGCACCTGCCCCGCCACTCACACGGGTCAGAGGTGTGAGAAGAAGATTACATATCCAAAAAGTTGCAAAGATATCGCTGAAAGCGGCAACTTGGCCAGTGGGAACTACATCGTGTATGACTCATTGGGAGTTACGTTCTCTGTTTACTGTGGCTTTGAGGAATCAAACACTGGATTTGCCTGGACTTTGATACAATCGTTTTCATTTAGTAAGAAAAATCTGTTTTATTCTGACAAAGAGTTCAGCACCGACTGCCCAATAAATAACAATCTCAATCAAGTGGATTGGACGGAGTACCGCCTGTCCTTATCACAAATGCAATCTATTGCTGATCACTCGACTCATTTCCGAGCAACATGCAACTATCTCACCGACGGTCTTGATTACACTGACTACGCACGTGCCAAGCTTGAAGGCTATAACATATTCGAAACCTGGGATGAAGTGTGTAAAAGTTATGAATACCTTAACATACGAGGATTGGAATGCCATGACTGCACCGCTTTAACAAAACAGAAACCAGGAAAGGCATGGTTTATTAACAGTGACATAAGCAAACTGTCTGGATGCGATTTTGATGGAAGTCAAGGTTCAGTTTCCAACGAAAACAATTTCGGGCGTTATCGGTCTGGCACGGTCAACCCCGCCCATCGCTGTTCAGCGTCGCCTGCCTCGACCACCCAGTACTGGTTTGGAGCCATAATCAACTTGTGAAGAACTCAGTCTAATTTCATATTTTTGCGTCATGGGTGGTGTATTCTATAATTATAAAGTCATGAGACTACGGGGCTTTATGTATTTGTTTTCGGCTTTTAAATTTAATTTTAAAGATCTGCCTAAAATCTTTAGTTACGACGAAAGAGATTTGGTAAATTTTAACCTCGGACGAGAAAAATAGCTGAAGTTTTCAGAATGAGATCATGATGAGCGTGAGGCAAAGAAAACACAAGTAACTGACGTGAATCGAAACCACAACATTTTAATTTGCACCCTGTTCAGATGCTATAACACTAAATTACAGTATAGCGGAAGCCATTATGGTGACACACGTCCTGCACACTGACAGGATCAATCATATCGATAATTAAATAATTATGATCTTTTTCGCAACCATTCTCCCCGCATCCTAGTCGTTTAGCACGACCGATTAACAAAGAGAGATGGGTTTGACTCTTGCTGGGACCCAGGTGTTTTATTTTTCTTTTGTTTAAATTCTTCTCCATTTCAATTCGTGAAATGCTGCACACTAAGTTACAGTATAGTGGAAGCCATTATGGTAGCACACGTCCTTCACACTGACAGGATCAGCCATATCAATACTTAAGTAATTATGATCTTTTTTATGACCATTCTCCCCGCATCCGAATCGTTTAGTCCGACCGATTTACAGAGAGACATGGGTTGGATTCTTGCTGGGACAAAGTAGAAAGCATAGATTTAGATAAGCGCGTTTCAGCGTTTTTAAAGTGCTTTCCACGAGACAAAACTGAAACGTTTATTGCAGAAAGAAAGCGTTTTTGACGTACAAATCTCCGAAGAAAATGTCGGTGGGCTATTTGTAAACTCTGGGTGAAAGAAATAAAGCTCGCTACATTTCAGTTTCCACTACATTTCAGTTTCCACGTAGGCTTACAGTCAACGCGGTTCACGCATGAACGCTCGACTTCAAATATTCATTGATTAGTTCATTCTTCGATTTCATTCTTCAAAAAATTTAGTGATTCTTTGAAACTTGGATTCTATATTCGAAACACTATTTTAATTATTCGAAATCTTTTTTGTTACATCGTAATAATAATTCAAACTTTCCGAACAGAACTGAAAAGTTAGTTTTTTAGCTCAATTTCCCGGTATGTCACGCGTGATATTTTTATTGTTTTTGAGCCGTCGCAAAAAATGGCGAGAACATAAAGCCGACAAAAATAACCCGTAAAGAGAAAATCCTTAGAAAGAAAATCCAAAGGAGTCTCTAATTTTAACAAGGCAACTTATTCTTTGGCTGGAAGTTTCGTGGCTTAATCGGAAACCCGCAGAAAATATAAACAACAGCCGCCACAATTTTAAACCTGTAACTGTTTTCGCCGCGGTGTGTTGCGGTCTACATCTGATTGGAACATGAAAGTTCAGGTTTCGTAACTCCAAATGGCAAGAAATTCGCTTGGGAGCTTTTAGGATCCTGGTAAACGTTTGCCTTCTAATGCAAGGAACGAGTAAACCTTTGCCTTTTAATGCAAGGAACGAAATCGTTAACCTTTTCAATGCTGGATTGGGGTTGTCATGATCAGATATTCCACGGAACACGAAAGTGCCAAAAGGAGCTGTTCATAAAATCGTCCGACACTATTCAGTCCACGACTCAACCATTTTCTTGTTTTCTTGTGGAGGTTAAGATCCTTGATAACGGATGAAATCCCTGAAGTAACTGATTAGCACTTCTTCCGAGTGCGCCATGTAGAGGATTTCTGATGTTACGTGTGACCTTTTGAAGAATTGATTTCGTTCATCGAATTAAAAGCGTAATCTTTCAATCTATCTACAAGAATACGTTTATCCAATTAAAGAAAGGAATGCGCACGTGAAGAATGCAATGTTCATTAAATGACCGTTCATGCGTGAAGCGCGTTGACTGTAAGTTATATATCTTTAAGCACACCTTCTTTCTTTTATTTTACAATTCATGTGTAGCTATTATAGCGAAGATATCATTGACGTCAACAATTGATATTAATGTGCTAACCAGAGAACTATTGGCTGTCGAAACAAACCTTTCTTTTGTTTTAATTGTTGGCACATTTAAATAATAATCAGAATGTTTGTAAATCAATATCTTCCCTATTCTAATGGGAGACCGTTTTTTCTTTCGTAATAATCCAAAACATCCAACTGCTACACAGCTAATGCATAAGGAAAAACAAACGATACTAGGAGAGATGTCGCAATGATGAAATTTGAAGGTTGCAGTTGTGCTGACAATGGAAAGCAAATTTGCAATTTATTTAGTGAACGTTGTCATGGTTCGACCAGTTACGATATGCGAGTACTCGTCCTTTAACACAGCTGCTATGATCCTTTCAGAGTGAGTCCTCTCCTAACGACTACCTCGTGCTTCCTTTTATTACTCCCCATACGTTTTGCTCTTCTCGGGAAGGTGAGAGAATCGGTTTTCTTAACTCTATTCTGCCTGGGGGGGGGGGGGGGCACATTGTGCCCGCGCTGACTTTAACGAATTATAACTTTTTAACGGCTAAACGAATAATCACCAAATCTCGTGACTTTTCCTAAAATTTATCGGAGAAACTTTTCCTGTGTCAATGACGTGTCTATGATGATTGACGTTTCCATAGCAACCGTCTTCTCAGAAGTGTATTTTGACTATTTTCTGTCTATTTTCAGTCTTTTTTTCAGTTTTTCTCTCTTCGTTTGTTAAAAGAAAATAATTTTTTACTTTTGTGTGCTTGTTTTGACTAAGTATGTTTCTTAGAACAAAATCATAAATTTTTTGGTGACGTCATTGTCAGCTGTATGAATGCAGGTTTGGGATTCAAGATGGCGGCCTCAAATTCAAAATGGCGGCTTTGTGACGTTGTTATGACGTCACGACACGTAATTATTGACAGGTCATAACCCCAATTTGTTAAGCTAATGGCGTGCTACAAACGTGCCAAGTTTCATCGCAAGAGCATTAATACTTTTCGAGATCTATAGGGGGGACACTTTGTGCCCCCCCCCGGCTCAGAAGCTCAAAAAAGTCCAGGCAGAATAGGGTTAAGGACGAAACCTACTAATGAATTTATTAAAAGAAAATAGCAATGATGTGGTAATACAAAAAGTAGTCGTTGGTAACTTTGACGAATTGGACGTATTTTCTGAGGTTTTTTATGGTAAATCTGAAAATGACTGAAAATGAATGACTATTAAGGAAGGTGCCTCCTTATACAGAAGTATTTAAAGTTTTGCGCCTTTTACGACTACGAGGGAAACGCAGATCTTAGCAAGGCCGCCATGGGAATCCAACAACAACAAACAATAACGAACTTTTATCTCACTTAGAATATACCAGGTATAGCATAATACAGATATAAGTTAAATAATAACCTGTAAAACTGCTAAGGCTAATCAAGGCGGTTTGTTGAAACTTGAAATAAGTTGACATGAAGAATAATTAAGCTGGTAAGCTCACAATTTTCAATCCGACCGCTATGGTCAAGGAACAAGTCTGCCGAGGTAAACGTGTCGCTCAAAGATATTCTCGTCGTTCTAGGAGAATTGTCATCATTTCTTTCTCTCCTGAGAATGGCGTCCAGTTTGACACAAACTGTCTCTCACTCGGAGCACAGAAGTACAGCAACAGTGAAGTATGTATCCCGTTTTATCGCATCGTGTCTCCAAATTTTCATTTGAAGGCTTTCAGCTAGTCTTGAAAATATAAGCAGAGTAGTGGTTGTTTCCGCGTTTTACGAAACAAAACGAACAGCAAGTATCTTTCGCCAAGAGTGATCAACAAGTCAACCGATAATTCCGTAAACTTAACGATAAGCTGTCGCTGATGTTTAGTGAGAGCCGCACTCAGCGAGATGCTGTATTTATTTTTACTTAAGTAATAAAGACTTTCAGTTTATTCATTCAGTGATAATAATGTCGTTTTAATGATCTCTGACATTGATATCAAAGGATCTGACTAGGTTTATAATAAATGTTCGTCGCTTTAAAATTTGCTGCTGTTTAGAGATGAAATTCGCTGGTAATCTCAAATATTCATCACTTCTGGAACTAAATTAAATTACAAAACACTCGTTTGTTTATAAACGGTTTTATTGATATCTCTTTTTCTAGGGAGTGAAACTGAAGGTATTTCTCTTAATTTCCCAAGGTACTTTACGCAGAAAATCAGCGACAAATGCGTAGAGAATATTTCCGGATACCACCTGAAATGAGAAAGGATTCAAACATGCAGCATATTTTGGTACATGACAACCTCGTCGTGTTCTGAATTTTCATTCACTTTCAGCGGAGGCTATGTTTACACTGGACCGGTCCGGAATGGATCCGGTCCGATTTTCGGACCGGATAGGCCTTCTGTTTACACGGGACCGTTCTGGAACCGGTCCGGAACGGATCCAAAACTGGACCTGCTGTTTTGCAGGTCCAGTATCGGATCCGATCCGGACCGGTTCCAGAAAGGTCCCGTGTAAACACCTGGACCGGTTCCAAACAGTTCCATGTAAACAGAAGCCGATCCGGTCCGGTTCGGTTCGGAACGGTTCCGGACCGGTCCCGTGTAAACGTAGCCTCAGACAGAGCAACTATGTACAATACCGGAGCGCGTACCTTCAAGTTGTAAATTTGAACGCTAGTGCCAAGATTTATCGTAGCCTGTGATTCTCTTATTTTTGCCGACATTTGAGGACTTTTTGCGAATGCCATTACATACACCTATGGGAAATTTGCATACCGAGGAGCGTGCAAGCAAAACAAATTTTGATTGGCCGTTTTGTTGAATGTCAATCAATCAAAAAAGTGGGCGGCAGACGTTCCGTAGAAGAATTGTATCAGGCTCTATTTTTCGTTTCGCCCTTCCCGCCGGCATGTTTCACCGAGCGAAACGAAAATAGAGCCTGATCGCAGGTTACCCATCGCTAGTAATTTAAACTATCGAATTTGATACTATTTTATGCAAAGGCAGTGGTGACAATAAAAGATGTTTGGGATGTCATTTAGTAAATTAAGGATCAGGCTCCCGTTGATAAACAAAACTGATCATGACACGCCTTTTAAAAGATCTTATATGTATAAAACTGGCTTTAGTGCTAAACAACACAAGCAGCTGTCAGGAAGGTCCTGGAAAGTTAAGGATGTTCCTCTATATTTTCTCTGACAACCGATTCTGAAGTTTCCTTCAAAAAAAAAAGAAGAAAGAAGAAGAAGAAGAAGAAGAAGAACAAGAAGAACAAGAACAAGAACAAGAACAAGAAGAAGAAGAAGAAGAAGAAGAACAAGAAGAAGAAGAAGAACAAGAAGAAGAACAAGAAGGACGGTGACGATAACGACAACAATTCCAAATGTAAGTATCAGTTTTCAACGATCTTGGTGGTTTTCAAGCGTTACAACTTTAGTGTGGCAGCATCTTTGAAACAAAACAAGGGTATCTAACGGATTGTTTCGGCGGAATATCTGTTCGACCGCGAAGCCTTAATCGCCTGACGTATATATTCGGATTCAGTTGCAGTAAAAACTAGAGATTTCTTTGGCGAAATATCACCTCAGACGCTCGTAACAAGGGGACTTATTAATTCCTACTGTTTTCGGAAGGACAAATTTGTCCTTTAGAGAGTAAAATGAGGTCAGCTAACATTTTCGGACAGCCATTAGCATCACGGAATTTCGGCAAACAGGAGTCCGTTTTCTAAAATTTTCTTTAGCCTTAACAGTTCAGCTAAAAACACCAAACTGATCAACCTTATTAGCTTACACAAATATGCCTTTAAAAAGCTCTAAAACAATCTAAGAAAGCAGAAAATGACGTTTCAAGTACTTTGTCAAATTTTCTTGTGGGGTGCCCCTGACAAAACGCTAAAGGAAAAGATACGTATCACGGATCCCCTAGAAATATTTTTCATCAGCCTCTCAGGTTGAGAATGAGAATATCAAAGGCCTGCAGGTAACAGTTTTTCGTCCTAACCAGCATTATCAAATAACTAAAACACACACTGTTGACAGGCTAGGAAAAATATGTAAGATTTTGAAAACGCGTTTTAGGGGTTTTGTCAGTACTCTTGTTTTAGCAGGTGAAATTTTGCGTCCCTAACCTTTTAGTTAATTGCTAGGCATTTTCATGCTGTGAAACGATGCCTGGGGTATTATAAGCGTGGTTCCAATCTGGTATTCTTTGTATCTAACCTATCGCCTTGACCATTTCGTGGCTAATTCCGTTGATAATACAACTAAAAAACGAAAAAAAATGCGATTTCTTTTAAGTACATTTTTTTAAACAAGTGGCAATTTTTAGTAAATTTGAAGATACACTGGCAAATGATATTCCTATCGTAACAATGACCTCACACTGAACTAAACATGCAAAACTCCTGCGGATTGACAAATTACTAACGATGAATTGCTGACACGAAACTATTACCCTCAAGATAACTTCGTCATATGGCAGTAGTTCAGTAACTTTCTTTTTTAAATTTTAAGTTTCCAAAACTTGCTTTTCTGTAGAACGATTCTCTGTACGTACTTAATCGAAACTTGATAATATAAGCGCGTGAAAATGACTCCAGCTGTTCCAATGTGATTGTTTTACCATCTTCAAAACAAAAGTATGCGCCAAGAAATTTTCGGCATCTTCGTAATTTAGTCAAAAAAAGAAAACTAAGTAGTTACGAGCTATGTAAACTGGCAAACACTTTGTTCTTCTTCTTTTTATTAGGGGTTCGTTGAAGGAAATTTGAGCGGTTGTTTGTTGTCGCTTGTTTTTCATTCACTTTTCAGTTGTCAAGGACCTTGATTACTTATAATAAGAAACTTTGACACTGTTATGAAAATAGTAAAATTAGAGCAAGGGGTAAGATGCCAACAACTAACATAACCATACAACCTACTATTGCACTACGCGTCAAATTCTAAACGTTCAAAACTGAAAACCAGCGAAGAAGTAAGTTGAGTCCTGTTGTTGTTGTTGTTGTTGTTGTTGTTGTTGTTGTTATTGTTCGCTATGTAATTTTCTTTTCCTTAACTGCATTGCTGGATATGATAGTCTTGTTTAAAAATTTTATAATACTCAGGTTAGCTATAAAAATGCTATATGTAAAGTGTCACTGATCCTATTTTCAATGCTTTTTTTATCAGTCATACAATGGGCCCCATACTTGCTCTACAACTAGTGCTTCTGGGATTGCACTTGTTTCGCTCGAGCGAGGTACATTGCGAGGAACAAGTAAATTGCCAGCACTTCAGGTTTGATATCGATGAGGACGTCGTCCATGATCATACCCTTGAAGGACACGTGTTCAAACGTTTGACGGTCGACAGAGCTACCGAGTGCCAGATGATGTGCAGAGATGACTGCCTTTGTGTATCAATGAATTATTTCCCGCTCGCTAAGGAACATAACTGCGAACTTAGTGATGTCAACAAAGAAATGGAACCACTTGCAATGAAAAGCAAAGAAGGGGTCAATTATTATGACCTAAGAAGGAGCTACACGTTGAAGGTAAGCGCAGGAGCTATACAGTAAACTGCCGCTTATAAGCCCTGAGCTTATACAACTTCGTAAGGGGTTTATGGTGGGCTTATAAACGGAGGGGCTTATATTGGGGGAGGGGGGGGGGGGCTTATGAGCGGAATAAAAAAAACGTTTCGAAATGCGCCAGAGCAGTGTTGATCGAAATACGTTTTTAATTTACCAGTTTTTAATTAACCTTTGAAACGTCATAATAAATCGAATTCATTTTAATTTTAATAACAAAATCAAAACTGTAACAACACGAGCGTAACCTGAACGTAACAAAACAGAGGCTCAGACTTCATCTTCGCAGTGTTCTGTGAGAGTGTTTAACATTAAGGAAACAAGGAAAGCGAGAGGGGTGCTTATATCCGTGTGGGCTTATAAACGGATGTATTTTTTTGTTTACAGGTAGATGGGCCTATAACCGGGGGGCTTATAAGCGCGGGGGGCTTATAAGCAGCAGTTTACGGTATTACATTGTCGCCGCACTCCCTCTAACTTTCATCTAACAGCCAGAGATAAACGTAATATATATAACTAATCAACTGATACATTGGACCGTACTGTTATTATTATTATTATTATTATTATTATTATTATTATTATTATTATTATTATGACAAAGATTATTATTATTATTATTACTAAGCGCCTTGTCCTCTGGAAAGAGGGTGAAATTCATAAACTGCTACGTGAAGGAAGAATTATTCAAGGTCGCATCGGAAAGTCGAAAATGTCAGACCCGCCCGATAAATCTAAAGTATTTGCAAAGCTTGTTCTCGAGGGCCAGATTAATGCAGCGTTGCGTTTTGTGAGTGAGACATCCAGTGGTGGCGTGCTAGGTTTGACTGATGACGTCATGGCGCAACTCAAAGAAAAACATCCAGATCCAAAACCAGCAAAATTAGGCTCCCTGCTCTTTGGGCCAATTGATGATGCCATACCAGAGTCGCTGTATTCAGAGATAAACGGTGAAATGGTTAGACAAGCCGCGCTGCGAACCAAAGGATCGGGGGGTCCATCTGGAATCGATGCGAACGGTTTTAGAAGAATGATGGCTAGCAAGTCCTTCAAACAATCATCTTCTAAATTATGCGATGCGATAGCCACTATGACCAAGATTCTGTGCACACATTTTATTGATCCAAGTACCATAGAAGCAGTAGTGGCAAGCCGTTTGATTCCCCTTGATAAAGGTGAAGGGGAAGTCAGGCCAATAGGTGTGGGCGAAGTGCTCCGGCGGATCATGGGAAAGTGTGTCATGAACGTTGCCAAGAATGATGTTGTAGGGGTTAGCGGGTCTCTTCAGCTATGCGCGGGACAGAAATCTGGGAGTGAAGCCGCCATACATGCAATGCATACTATATTTGAGAGTGACGAAACCGACGCGGTGCTGTTAATCGATGCGTCTAATGCATTCAACTCACTAAACCGAGCGGCGGCACTGCATAATGTCCGGGTCCTATGTCCGATCATCGCGGTCTATGTAATCAACACCTATAGACTCTCGTCACGCCTGTTTATCACCGGAGGCCAGGAAATCCCCTCAGCTGAAGGAACAACACAGGGTGACCCGCTCGCAATGGGACTATACGCCTTAAGTATGCAACCTCTAATTACTGGTCTCCAGGGAGCATGTGAGATCAAGCAGTGCTGGTTTGCAGATGATGCCAGCGGAGCTGGCTCTGTTTCGGATATCAAGAAGTGGTGGGACACCTTGAGTACGATCGGCCCGGATTTTGGTTACTTCCCAAAAGCCAAGAAATGCTGGGTTATCACCAAGCCAGACAAGGAGGATCTCGTGAAGGAGGCGTTCAAGGAAACAGCTGTGAATGTAACAACACAAGGGCAGAAACATCTTGGAGCTGCGATAGGCTCACGAGAATATGTGGAGGACTATGTGAGTGATAAGGTGTCCAACTGGATCAGTGAAGTAACGAGATTAGCCAAGTTTGCTGCGGTTCAGCCCCAAGCGTGCTATGCAGCATACACGTTTGGCCTAAAACATCGATGGACGTATTTCATCAGAACCATTCCAGATATTCAAGATCTGCTTGAGCCGTTAGAGAACGCTATATCACGTATACTTATCCCTGCTCTTACAGATCGGCAGTGTAGCCAGTTGGACAGGGAAATACTATCGTTACCAGTACGCTTGGGAGGATTGGGTCTGGGGAACCCGTGTGACGATGCACAGCGTGAGTACGTGTCATCAGTCAAAGTAACCACGCCTCTCGTTGCACAGATTGTGTCCCAGGCACATCAGTTGCCAGACCCCTCCCTGATAACATCAGCACAGCAAGAGGTAAGAGAAAAGAGAGCAAAGGATAATGAAAACAAGGTCAATGGAATAAAGGAGGTCGCACCTCAGAAGACTCAACGCGCACTAGAATTGGCTGCCGAAAAAGGATCGTCCACGTGGCTAACAGTACTGCCTCTTAAAGAGTTAGGATTTAATCTTAACAAAAGGCAATTTAAGGACGGAGTCAAACTACGTTATGACTGGCCAATCGACGATATTCCATCCAGCTGTGTGTGCGGGGAACTGTTTGATGTTGACCACGCCATGATATGTAAGAGAGGGGGGTTTGTCATTCAGAGGCATAATGAACTGAGGGATCTGGAAGCGGAGTTGATAAATATGGTTTGTAGCGATGTCGTTACTGAACCAGTGCTGCAAGATGTATCAGGTGAGCAGTTGACAAGAGGGTCGAACACAGCGAGAGATGCCAGACTGGATATACATGCACGCGGATTTTGGGAGCCTCAGCAATCAGCCTTTTTCGACGTCAGGGTCTGTCACCCAAATGCTGAAAGCTATAGGGACCTGGAACCGCAACAAATATATCGGATACATGAGAACGAGAAGAAGCGGCAGTACGCAAGCAGAGTTGTTGATATCGAGCAAGGAACTTTCACACCGCTGGTATTTACAACCACGGGTGGAATGGGGAAAGAATGCCGGATGTTTCATAGCCGCCTAGCCGAGCTAATCGCTATCAAGAAAGGAGAAGATTACGCCAAGACAATCTCCTGGATTCGTGCAAGAACTTCCTTTGCTCTTTTGAGATCAGCGCTAATCTGCCTTCGTGGATCACGAACTGTTAAGAGGGTCTCATGGGACTTAAAGAACTCTGACATTGAAATTGAAGCAACCGAGGGAGCCATTAGATAGGGACTTTGATTGATTTTATTATTTATTCCGAGTTTCACGAATGAGCGCCATTAGGATATATATACTTTTAACTATTAGAATATTTTATTACCTTTTCATAGATTAATAGTATTTTTAACCTATTGATTGATTGTAATGCAGATTATCATTACTATCAACAATAAGAAGAAGAATTAAGAATTAAGAAAAGAATTTTACTTCTTAAAAATTTTTTTAAACTAATAATTGATTGTAATTTCTTAGCATCTTATTCTTATCCGTCCATTATATTTTCACTATGACTATCAATAAAGGTATAATTATTATAAAAAAAAAAAAAAAATTATTATTATTATTATTATTATTATTATTATTATGATTGTTATTATTATTGTTATTTGCAAGCCGGCGAGCTACGCAAGCAACGACAAGAAGGGGGCGACAAAAACTGAGTGACATTTCCGCGCTCCCTTCTTCTCGCCGGTAATCTAAGCGAGCCTTCTCGCAAAATTCACGGCTTTGCCATTAAGTGACTTGCGCAGACGACTCAATAGGCAAGCCTGCACACAGGTCAAGAGAAAGTTTAAATAGATGATTTCAATTTGACTGCATTGCACAACGGTCACAATATGTCACAAGAGAAGGATTTTTAATGTTGAATGTATTTATTGAAATGACGTCTTGAAATGTTAACAAAATTGCATTCCACAGTATAACTTAACTAAGCCAAATGAATTTTAATTGGCTTAATTTTTTGCTTGTATTTTATGTTATAATGCACTATATGAAGTGATGAAATAAACGAATGTCAGATGGCGGAAAATACATTGAAAGCTGGCTTTTATTTGTAATTTTCCGAATGATATGACTAAATGTTATTGCAACTGAGTCACAGTCGTCCGCGCTTAATAATAGCAACGTTTTTGTTCTGTTTAGGGTGGAAAAGAGTTCATATTAGGGAAGCACCGTTGTGTCAACAGATGCTGTCGTTCAAATCCTAGTGAAAACGAAGGCGTATGTGAGGAGATTTGTGATACTCACAACGTGCGGTTTAACTGCACCTGCCTCACCACTCACACGGGTCAGAGGTGTGAGAAGATTACGTATCCAAAAAGTTGCAAAGATATCGCTGAAAGCGGCAACTTGGCCAGTGGGAACTACATCGTGTATGAATCACTGGGGGCAACGTTCTCTGTTTACTGTGGCTTTGAGGAATCAAACACTGGATTCGCCTGGACTTTGATACAATCCTTTTCTTTGAGTAATAACAAGCAGTTTGCGTTTGACAAAGAGTTCAGCACCGATTCCCCAATAAATAATAATCTCAATCAAGTGGATTGGGCGGAGTACCGGCTGTCCTTTGCACAAATGCAATCCATTGCTGATGGCTTGACGCATTTCCGCGCAACATGCAACTATCCCACTGATGGTCTTGATTACACGGACTACGCACGCGCCAAGCTCGAAGGCATATTCGAAACCTGGGATGAAGTGTGTAAACATTATGAATACCTTAACATCCGAGGATTGGAATGCCATGACTGCACTGCTTTAACAAAGCAGAAACCAGGAAAGGCATGGTTTATTAACAGTGACATAAGTAAAACATTTGGATGCGATTTTGATGGAGGTCAAGGTTCAGTTTCCGACGAAAACAAGTTCGGGCGTTATCGGCCTGGCACGGCCAACCCGGAACATCGCTGTTCAGCATCACCTGCCTCGACCACCCAGTACTGGTTTGGAGCAATAATCAGCTTGTGAAGAACTTTAATTTCGTATTGTTTCGTCAAAGACGATATGTTGTACAACGTGGTTTGAAGTATTTGTTTTCAGCTTTTACACTTAATTTTAAAGATCTGCCTAAAATCTTTAGTCATAACGAAAGGGGTATGGTTAATTTTAATCTCCGATGAGAAAAATAGATGAAGTTTTCAGTGTGTCATCGTGATGAGCTTGAGGCAAAGGAAACACAATTTCCTGACATGAATCGAAACCATAACATTTTGCACCCTGTTCAGATGCTGTAACACAGTTACTAAGCTACATTATAGCGGAAGCCATTATGGTGACACGCCTCCTGCGCGCAGTGAAGGGATCAGTCATATCGATAAGTAATTATGATCTTTTTGCGACCAGTCTCCCCGCATCCAAATCGTTTCATAGACCAACCGACGGGTTTACGCAGAGTCATGGGTTCGATTCTTGCTAGGACCCATGTTCCAAGTTAATAATTATCATTAATAAATATCATGCATGAGGCATTTGAAATGCCCAGTTCCACTTATGTGACAAGCATGCATGGAATCATGGTAGCTGTACGCAACATCAGGAGTCCAAGATGAGTTTACGCGTGCGTCTTTTTTGCTGATCAAATAGTTCGATTTTCTTCGTCTTTTCACCTGAAACATGTCCTTTGAGTCATTGGTAACCTGAAAAAGCCGCCTAATATATATCATTTTGCATGCAACTCCCGTGACTCTCTATAGGCTTGTTTCACAATGGGAACTGGTAGTAGCACTTAGTAGATATGACCTGATGTTCATCACGAGACTCTAGTAGCTCAGTGGTAAGATCAGGTAACCAATGCGAGGAAGGTGGTAGGCTCCATTCATTTTCATTAACTTTTTAACGTTCCTGACATGCCGAATATTGCATCTTTTATAATTGTGCTGGTGCCACAAGACCATCGATTAGCTAGATCTACTGCAGAGATGCTAGAACAGTCGAAGACGAAAAACAGGGGGCTACAAATTCTCACTCGATATGAAACAAGCCCCATACAGGTTTACCATTTATAATTACAAATGCACTTGTGGTATTTTTCAAGTCGCGATGACACACCACGAAATGAAAAATAAAAAAATTAGGAGAGCAATGAAAACAACTTTAAGAGAACTCAAGTGGAACCATCTTTGTGGACGTACTATACCCCCCTGAAGTTAAATTATCGTAGCTTTAGTGCGTTAACAGTCCGTACTGACTTTCGAATTAAAGGACGAGCTACATACATGCGTGTAACGCCCAGCTTTACTGCTAGTTATCATCAGCCGGTCATCTCAGACAAAATCAAAGCATATTTTATTGTCTGAAGTGCGTTCGCAATAACGCCTGACTTTCCAGTTTATTTATAACACTATAGTTGTAAGATTGCCTTAGGGGTTTCTGTTAAGGAGATCTCTACAATCAATAAACAAACAAGGGGGCTATTTTCTAAAGTGCAACCCACAATTTCTTGATTCGCTCCGAGGAAGGGCTAACGCTCGAAACGTCAGCTTTCAATCTCTTTGTGGTGACCAATTTACCTTACCCTGGTCCCAGAGTTTTTTCTTAATTTTTCTTCACGAAATCGAGCCGCGAAGCAGCGAAAACGAGGGTAAATTTACCTTATCAACTCATTTGATAAATCCAAAGTTTTCTCCACAATCAATAGTCTTGTTCACCTTATTGATTCAAGCGGTACGAAATACAAACATATTGCAAACTGACCCAATTTTATTTTTGGAACCCTCTGCCTCCTAAAATGCTTGAATCGAGCTCTATTGACACAAACAAAAAAGTTCCTTGCAACTTTGGTCAATAAAAGCTCAGCAGAAACTTGAACAACGTATAGTAAACGTCACAATTTGGTAAAATCAATTCATAAGCGGTCCACCTTAAGCGAAACCCCAACCGTTCAGGAAAACAATCACAATGTTCTCTTTCATAGTGGGTCGTAGCCAGTCCAGCCATGTATGAAAAAAAAAAGGTTGGAATTGGTTTACACCAACACAGAACCTGTTTCATGTTCAACGTAAGTTATTCCAAAAACGCAACAGCCCCTGACAAACAATTACATTTAAACAAATACACTGAAGTAGACAACGGGAAATCGTACGGAAGTTCATTGTTGATTATTTTTTAATGTACCGTTAAAACTCTTTCCACTGGAACTGCATTGTGAAGTTGTCATTATTCTAGCTGGGAGCTGTCCTAAAACAAAACAGGCGCAAAACCATCAATTTCACTCAGTCTTTTGCACATTCACTGCACGTACTCGACTTCGTAACCACACAACGTCCAGGTTTTACTACCAGGATACTAAGTTAGGCAAGATAGCACAAAAAGCCTCTAAAAGTATCTTAAAAGTTACAAGGTTTGTTAAAATTTCAACGTTTCGACAGCTAAGCTTCGAATTTCGGACCTGCTTTACCTAACACTCGTAAAAGTTTACGTAACGTTTCACTCGTTTGGTAAGATAAATATGACTTAATTTTGTTCTTTAGATTCGATTTACGATAATGGGCTTAAAGCTTGCATCAAATACCCAGCAGTCGCTTAGCTACTAAAGCTATTAAGATCCTTCACAGTCTTAAGCTCTACTGCCAGGGTCAAGGTGATATGGGTGAAGAAAGAGTTAGACCGTCTAACTCCGATTGTTTCAGTAAGGAATCTGGGTGACTGAAGTGTGCCGTGGGCTTGTAGATTTTTGAAGATCACTTGCCCGGTGGCTAGTGACTCAACTCAACAGATAACGAACCCTGCTAATGTCGTAGAACTTTGTCTGAAAGGAACAAAACTTCCACTATAATATGTGAATGTAGCCGACATAACACAATGAAATGAAGACTTTCGTCCATAAGTGCCGTGGCTTTTACTTTTAATAAAAACGCAACCAAGCCATATGGCTGCTCCATCGGATGTGTTTTTTAATTCTCTCACCCATTCGTTACTAAGAGTAGCGCCAACATATAGAAACATTCGAACGTACACCCTCGAATGTAATAAAGAACGGAATCAGTAAGAATAAAGTGGGGGGGGGGGGGAGAACAACAGGGAGGAACTTCAAATGGTTTAAAAATCTCCGGGAAGAAACGAGATTGAAATTCAGCTTTAAAATGAGACAAAATAGGATACGATACTTTCCCAGCACCAATTTAAAAATTCGCAACTCGCAACTCGCAACTCGCAACTCGCATCTCGCAACTCGCAACTCGCAACTCGCAACTCGCAACTCGCAACTCGCAACTCGCAACTCGCAACTCGCAACTCGCAACTCGCAACTCGCAACTCCCCAACTCCCAGGTTACCCAGTCCCATTCTTTTGCGAGGAATTAGTTGACTTAACTGTAACTTTAATCAATTTTGATGCCTTTTTTCCGGTTACTCATTTCAAAACTGGTACAAGATTGTTTGGTGATTTTAGGCAACCTTGATGATAGCAACCACCTGCAGATAAAAGCAGAGAATTGCTCGTGCACATGCGCACCATAAAAGATACGTCAAAAAGCTGTCAAACGCTAAATAAAAAAGTCAAGTTAAAAACAGGTTTGTTTGTCTGAAATTTAATCCTCCACACCATACTTAGACAGACCATTTTCTGTCAAAGTATTTGCACTTGTCCGTTTACGCAAGTAGCTTCAGAAAGGATATATGCCGACATAGTACAAAATGGACTCTCTAAAAGACTTTTTAACACCTAAAACCTTTAACAAGGTGAGCTTTGTGATAGTGTCATGCTGGATACTATTCGGAGTCATTTTCATTGGAGTCTTTGCGGAAATGGAAGCAAATGGTGCCTTTCGATGTGCTGTAGAAAGCGAAAGAGCAGACCTCATTCAAGAGAAATGCTTCGAGCAATACCAAAAGCGATACAACAAAATGAATATCCCTGTTTATGGCTTCGTAATCGTCAACTTTTCTGTCATTGTAATCGTTAGTGCGGTTTACTCTCAACAAGTAAATTCTAAAGTGAACGAACTGGAAGCCCGTAGTGCAGACACCGAAATACAGGAACAGCTAAAAGGAAGACGCTTATTTGCTGCGTACGTTTTCCAGCTGGCTACTCGATTAGCTTTAGGAATTATTTTTATTCTCCTGCAAATTCTAGTGCTTTATCCGGATAAATTTCCTTCGAAATTTAAGTGCAAATTACCGATTCAAACCTCAGGTGGCAAGGATGCGAAAACATCGGCAGTCTTATCTTACGAATGTCTCAATCAACAAGCAACCAAGAAAAGCTTCTGGATTGATGCAGTGAGTGTTGTAAATGGGATTTTTGCCATTTTGGTGTTAATTGAGATCACTTGTATTTTATCACGAGCACGAAAGGGAAAACAGTTTATGCGAGACTCGCAGTTTTTAGCAGACTACTTAAAATCCCGTGAAAAGACTGACCAGCAACAGGTGGCAGGATACATCAAGAGACTGAAGAAACGTATAATAAAAGAAACTGAAGATCTTAGAGATCTTCGATCTCCATTTTTACCTCCTCCAGGTGAACGCAGTAAACCTAAACATTTGACACTGGACCAAATTTATACAAATTTGGTGATTAAGGATGGTATGGCGGAATACCATTTTAGCGGAAGTAGAAACGAACAGCTTAAAGAATACCCTAAACCCAACGAGAATTTACCGTCAACAGAACTAGGAGATATATTTTGTTTAAAAAACAAGCGAATTATTATAGTGGGCCGTCCGGGCATCGGTAAAACACTATTCTGTACAAAATTTCTTCGAGATTGGTCATCCGGTAGTGTCCTTACGCAATTCGACGTTGCATTCGTGTACAAATTCAGGAAATTCAATTCACCAGAGAACCTGAATCTTCGAGAACTTATACAGAATCGTTCAGAATATTCGCATCAAAAAATGACGGATGACGTCTGGAACCACATTGTTGAGAACACCACAAGAGTACTATTGATTTTTGACGGTCTTGACGAATTTTCAGATAAATCAAGTATCGCTAACGATTGCTTGGATGGCAGTGACAGTTTCGAGGAGAACATGCCTTTCTCTGCTCTCTATAACAAGCTTGTTTCCGGAAAATTTCTCCGTGGAGCTACTGTGCTTACAACTTCACGACCTACTGCTGTTTCAAGCGTTGCACATGTCGATTTTAACAAAACGGTTGAAATCCTTGGATTTACTTTCGAGCAAGTGAAAGAATACGTAGAGAGGTTTGCCAAAGATGACGTGAGCGCTGGAGAAAAAATATGGGATCACATCAGTAGCAATTTAAACATTTTTACGTTGTGCTATATTCCTGTAAACTGTTTCATTGTTTGCTCATGTTTGCTTGAGGTACTTAACTGGGAAAATTCGCACGGTAAAGGTAACTCAACGGGTGCCGTTCTCCCTGCGAAATTCACAGAAATTTACAAGCGAGCAATGAAGCTATTTTTTTACAAGCACCATAAACAATTTCGCTATCAAGGTTATACACGAGAAGAATTCGAGTCAGATGACTTACCTTCACAACTGCAAAGGGAATTCCAAAGACTCGGAGAAATTGCCTTTAATGGTATCAAAGAAGGCAAACTAATATTTGAATCCAACGAGGTCAAGGGAATGGAAGAAAGTGATCTTTTTCATCGTCTACCTGATCGTCATACTAGTCCATTTAGGCATGAAGCTCAGTACTGTTTCCTTCATCTCACTATGCAAGAATTCCTCGCCGCGAAGCACGTAGTAGACACTATGAAAGAAGATGAATTAAGACGATTTGTTTCCTATCACATCGTGGAAGGCACCTGGCAAGTAGTGTTGCAGTTTGTGGCTGGTTTGCTGGGGGAGCAAAAATGGCCATTAATCGAAATTTTTACTGACCTACTTCCTTTGTCGGTTAGGAGGCAAACTCGCGTTGACGATGCAGAAAAAGCCGTTCTAGAGCCGCGCACTCTGATATGGTGGCCGAGTAACGAAGATAAAGAGTTAGAACTGACAGTATGCAAGTGTATTTTTGAGTATGAAGGATCAGATGCTGCTGTTGAACAAAAATTCGAGAAAATTGGTTTAAATGCTGTAGATTTCAGTAGAACTAGTTTAGCGTCTGTTGACTGCACATCGCTTGTTCATGTTTTTAAGAATGTTGAGGGAATTGTGGGTATAAATTTAAGTCATAACCATATTGACCCACTCGGTTGTTTAGAAATTGGAAAACTGCTTACTACCACTGAGAGTAAATGCAATCTAAATACCCTAATTCTAGCTGCCAATGACATAATCGATACAGGTGTAAAACACCTGTGTCAATCACTCATGAACAATGACGGCAAACTGCGTATCTTAGATCTCTCTGGAAATGGCATAACAAATGAGGGTGTGAAGCATCTAAGTGAGGCGCTAAATGACAGTAACTGTACACTTAGTAGCTTGAATCTTGCTGATAATAACATAACTGATGCAGGTGTCAAACAGTTGTATAATTCGCTTACCCACGGAAATAGCAAACTGACTAGCCTTAACCTGTATAACAATGGAATAACAGACGAAGGAGTAGAGCACTTGGCTGAAGCCCTCGCTCATAGTAATTGCAAACTCAGCAACTTAGACCTTCGCGCCAACCAAATAAATGTTGAAGGCGTCAAGCATTTGTCTATAGCAATCACGAACAGTAATTGCAAACTAGGTAACTTAGATCTACGTTTTAATAATGTCAGAAATGAAGGCGTAGAGCATTTGATTGAAGCAATCAAATGCGGTAATGTAAAACTTAAAAGCCTAAATCTAGCTGCCAGTAAGATATCCATAGATGATGAACTTTCAAAGAAACTAACGAATGTACTGACTAGCAGAAAATGTAAACTACTTCACTTGTTCCTTTCTGGAAATTCTTTGACACATGAAGGGAGAATTCGTTTCCAACACGCTAGTTTTGTTTGTACGGTACAATTGCCAGGTTGGGCTACATTCTGAACCATTCAATAAAAGAAGCCAAGAATTTCAAATGGTATCAAAGATTAATAAAAAAAACAACTTCTTCAAGTCTCAGGTCTGTGCGGTACAGCGTTCTTGAGTTATTTGCCAAAACGTTCCACGGAAATTTATAGAGCTCTTTATGCAGACGCCATATTGGTGTACCGCCATGGTACACCAGTATGGCGGCCGGATATCAAAGAAAACACCTGGAATTCACTTTTGCTATGAAAGCGATTCCTTTTCGCTTGTGAGCTAGTATACTTTCACGTGAGCACCTCACCTAATACATGAAATGTTCAAACTGCTAAAAATCCTAAGGAGAGGCCTTTTTTTTTTCAAACAAGACAGCTTTGTCACGGCGCCATCTTGATGTCACGTACGGCGGATAACTCGAAAATTCAAACTGCTCTAGTTTAAAAACGAAGGACGCTACCGAGCTGGAAATTCGTAAAACGATACATTTTAAAGTCATCTTACACCTGTTGACGATAAAAATTCAACTGGCCTAGCGAGTTTTGATTTTAGAATTTTATGACGTCACATGCACTCCAGCAATATTGGAATTATCTACTTCACTTTTTTTCTTGGAGTCAAGTAGTATACACTTCTGATAGGATGATCGAGCAATCGCTCACTATCGAAAAGGTAAAACTAAATTTTCTCTAGCACGGAGGCCACAGTCAATTGCAAGTTGTATCACCGCGCGGCGACACATTTCCACATTTCATTTCCCCCATTTCCTGCGTTTTTCGCTAGTTCTCGCTTGACTGTCATGATTTATTTTGATATGCTCCCTGTTACACCGTATTTACTGTTGTAAATGCCATGTATATTTATGTGGTTTATTTTTAATCTGCAGTCTTTTAAAAGGTCGAATGTCACAATTGGCCTGTATGGACCAATTTTCAACTGTTCAAGCAATTATAAGGCCAGTCAGTCAGTCAGTCAGTCAGTCAGTCAGGCAGGCAGGCAGTTAGTCAGTCAGTCAATCAATCATTTAACCAATCATTCAATCAGTCAATCAATCAATCAGTCAATCAATCAATCAATATACATATTTTTATTTTTATTTGTTTCAGATTTATTAATTTGTTTGATTATTTATGCCCAAGGCTGCTGAGGAGTATTCTAGTTTAAAGAGTTCCTATACCTAGGTAAGATTTTACAACTCAAATTAACATTCTGTATTTACATCTGAAAGATTTTCTAACAACAACAACAACAACAAAAACAGAGAAATAACGCTAAAAGCAATAATACTGCATAAATAAATAAAGAGAATAAAAGATGACAAAGGATCTGGAAAATATTTGGCTTTACCTCGGTGTAAGAACCTGTGAAACTCACGGATAAAGTAAAACAAAGAAAACAAAAACATTTTAAACAATACCGCACAGCAAAACAAAAGCTAACAAACAAAGAAAATCTTGTCAGGTTCTTACACCGAGGTAAACCCAAATATTTGATCTCAAAGCTTAATTCTCTCGGAGTCAAGAAGGGTTGAGCATTTTGTGTTTTCCCCGTTATTACGAGCTCCAAAGACTCCTTGGCTAAATGGGGTTAAAGGGAAGACTTTTAACCTCCTTGTGACAAATTTTACATTTCTACATTTTTTTCCAATTATTGGTTTTTATTACTTCCGGACCAATTTGGTGGTTTTCAGTGGCGATGACTCTATTTGCCAGGTTTTCTTCTTAACGCAAGGGTGAAAGCGTTTGACGTCAATCCTTAAAATGGTGTTGACAATTTGTTATTTGTATCGTCACTTGATGTGGTTTCACTTCAATGTCTGCCCTTTTTTACATATTTCTGATTGGGTTTGAAGCCTCAATTGCTATTTGATATCACATTGATTTATTACGCTGTATTTCATATTAAAAGTGCTTTGAAAGTTATCAACGTACTTTGCATGGCTATTTCTTCCTATTTTTTTTCTTAATTTTTTTTTTCCCCATTTTGGTATGACAACGTTATTGCATTTAGGTGTACACGCAATTGCAATAAGGTTGTCATACAAAAATGATGACAAATGAAGAAAGCCAAATAGGAATAAATTAGGCGACGCACGCGAAAAGTCAGCTTTTCATCGCTTTACGGTGGCCAATTTACCTCATATCAATTCAGCTGATATTAAATGGTAGTGTCCAAGTGCTTATTGCAATTAGGTGTATATGCTTGATCATTTAGCACTAATCTAAGCCTGGCAAGTGTACAATTGGAGCTAACTATTTTGCATTGGAAAGTGCGAATTTTCGTCCACTTGACTGATTTTCATATTCTTAATCACGTATGGAGACATATATACCTCATGGCGTATTCAAAAGGTTACAACGCCTTATTCATCTATTTCCTTCTTATCAACTCAGGCCAGGTCCAAACGTCGAACTCAGTAAGTGCCGAACCTAATACAAACAAGAAAAAACCCAGGGGGATTAGACACCACCGTTGTTCTCCCTCTCCTCACGGTGCAAAATATATTTCTGGTCACTCAAGATACGAGATACTCAAGATAGCGTCGAATATTTGTTTGCCCGAGTGAAAACCAGGAGTCTGAGGTTAGTGACTAAGAAAAAACAATAAAAGCCCCTGGGCCATTAGACCCCGCCGTTTTTTCCCTCCGCTCAGAGTACAAAATGCAGTACTGTCACTCAAGATACGAGCCCAGGTGATGTAAATTATATTTTTGAAGTTGGTGATTGATCGTACCTTTGACGTGTTTGCTGGCATTCCCCCTTACGTCTACTCTGCACCTTTCTCCCTGTAATAATATAAATCCCTGATAGTATGAACTCCTTTCCCATATTCCACATTCCGTGGTCAACAACTGTTGTAGTCTTCGCGAAGAAGAACGTTAACGTGACGAAAAAATTTTGACCACAGCGTGAACAGTCACGTCACGTTTTCTAAAACGAACTAACATCTCAGGGCAATTCTGACTAACAAGGGCACGGAAATTTAAATAGATTTACTGATAAAGACAAAATTATCCTAAAATCCAAACGAAACTGGTATCTACCGAAAAAAGAAAACGTAAAAGCATATTTTCGGGCCATAATTTGATGAGTGATTTGGCACAAGCAAGGAACTTCCTTGGATCGGCGTCTGAGTTTGAATGACGTATATTTACGAGCCACGTCTTGTTATTGCGTTACCAAAAGACGAAGGGCAAGGGGCAAGTGACTACCAAAAAAATCGGTATTACTACACCCCGTCCTGACGGTGGGGTAAACAAAAACGGGTATTACTAAACCCCATCCTAACGGCGGGGTAACAAAGAAGAAGAAGAACACCAAAAAAAGAAGAAGAGCCCCAGGGGCATTAGACCCCACCGTTGTTTTCCGTCGGTGATTTGACTTACCTTTGACGCCTTTACTGCCCTTCCCCCCTACGTCTTCTCCGCACCCTTCTCCCTGTGACAATATGAATCCCTGATAGCGCAAACCTCTTTCCCATCCGTCTTTCCTTGGTCAGTCACCCTTTCTATATCCTTTGCGAAGAAGAAAGTTATTTCGACCATAGCGTGACTCAATGACGTCACGTCCTTTTTTAAAAAACAAACTGACATCTCAGCATAATTCTGAATAACAAGGGCACCCAAATTTAAACAGATTCATTGATAAAGACAAAATTATCCTACAATTGAAATATACGGGTATCTACCGAAAAAAAAAAGAATCTTAAAAGTCTATTTTTAGGACATGGTTTGACAACTGATTTGGCGCAAGCAGGGAACTTGCCCGGATCGGCTTCTGAGTTTGAATGACGTAATGTTCACGTGCTATGTTAATTGCACCATTCAAAGGCGAATTCATGCCAGCTTAAATCTCTGGCTTTCACAGCTCGCTAGCACTTTCGTCCTTGCTCTCGTCGAAGAGATGTTAACTCCACTGAATTCCTTGTACTTTTCTTCACAGATTTTCTTAAAGATTTTGGCGAAGAAAAGCAAAGCTGTCGAAAAATGCTTCGAATTCACTGCTGAATATTTACCCTTGTTTGTTCGGCAAAGCGAAAACCGGAATCTCGGGTCGGGTAATAACAAGCTTTCAAAGCTTGCTAACATCTTCGTCTTTGCTCTCGTAAAAGGGATTTTTATAGTAATTTCCTACACCGATTTTTATGAAAAATTTTATGAAAAATTTTATGAAAAATTTGCTACGAATATTTGTTTGGGTGAGAGAAAAGCAGAAGTCTGGGGTAAGTGACCAAAAAAAAGGAAGAAAAAATGGGTATTACTACACCCCGTCCTGACGGCGAAGTAATAATGAAGAAGAAGAAGAACAACAACAACAACAACAACAACGTAACAACAGCAACAACAACAACAACAACAACACGAAAGAAAAAAAAGGGTATTACTAGAACCCATCACGGCGGTGGGGTAAAAATAATGGGTAATACTAGACCCCGTCCTGACAATAGCTTTTGGTCGTTTGCCTAAAGTTTGGTGCATGTAATATCGAAGTAAAGTGCTTCCCCCTTCTTTGTTATTTGCTTCTCCCTTAACCTGTACGTCCGAGGGTACCATCCTCATAAGGTTTTTCTTGAATTTTTCCAAGAAGATTTTTCATCAGCACCTGCCATGTTTAGTACCTTTACGCAATTCTTTAAGACCCATTTTGACATAAGTTTGATAAGAAGCGTTGCTATGGCTACAAGATATGACGTCATAAGGTAGCAGATGGTAAATCCATTTGTGGGCAAAAATGTGTGTATTTCACCTTTTTATTAGGTGAAAAAAGCACAATATTGTTTTAAAAAAGCAGCAAACTGTTTAATTTTAACATTTTTTACATGGCTAGTGTGAAAAATTTCCGCCGTTTCTTGACTGATTCTAATTTTGGGAAAAATCTAAGATGGCACCGCCATCTTGGATGACATCAAACGCCCCCAGCAGTGCCACAACCCATAATATATACCTCATCTTGTAGAACACATCAAAGGCTCTCTATCAAAGACAAAAACTTTCCGAAATATTGAAACATAGCAAAAATCCAGGGGAGGGGTTCCCTGTGACTTTGCTTGTACGTCCAAGGTTTAAAAACCAAATCCAAAAATTTAATGCGTTGATGCCAATAAGTTTGGTTTTTAAACTATTTTAAAATACATCAGTATGAGATATTACCCATTTTGGTCTCAAATAGGGCATGTTTTGCCCACAGGTATGAATTAGGGTAAATATTCTTGTATCTTTAGTTAATCAACCTCCTCATGTTTGGGATCAGACCCAAATTATTATACTAAACAGCAACAAAAACAACAACTTTGTGTGGCTGAAAAGGGGGAAGTGGGTGACAAAGTGCTCCACTGAAACTTAAAAGGTCCGCCCCATGTACTCCTGGATTTTTGTGAGCTAAAGAAAAACAACCACCAGGGTGGGACACACACCGGTATTGAGGAGGGAGTTGGGCCTCCTCCCAGGGCCGACTGTGACGGTTCCTAGGTAAAGATGGAAGGTGCACAGACCGATACATGGGAGGGAGTTGGGCCTCCCCTCACGGTCGGCTGTGACCAATCGTGGGCCTCCCAAGGGCCCCCACTAACCTATATGTATATCCCAGGAGTACAAAATTTCGAGTCTATGGGTGGCAAAAGTGTGACGAGAGGAGCACTTCATCCCCACAAATTGCAAAGCATTCCTCCATTGACGCGCCACAATAAAAATAGGAAAAGCTCAAAAAGTAGAAATAACACACGCCACAAGAGGTCGGTGAGAGTCTGGGGAGCCTGTGCTAGAACTGAGGCTAGGGTTCTTACGTACCGTTCAAAACAGTCAGAGGACCATCGCTCCAAAACCTTAATCAGCCAAGGGGGTAAGTTGGCCGAGGCAGCTGTGGTAGCTGCGGCAATACGAAAACTGTGACCAACAAATTCGCTTGAAGTAAGCCCTACCTTTGAAATTGAAAGCCTGGTCTTACTTGTTAGTCTACCCCGAGTAAGGAAGGAACCAGATTGAAAAGTAAATAAGGGCCCTGTGGTGGGAAAGGGAGTACGGGACTCTAAGTAAGCCAACATGGCAGATAGAGGGCACAAATATGAATTTGCCCTCTCAATTACTATAGTCTGTCCTTTTCTAAAGGGATCTGTTTTGGAAACCTTTAATCGGACCAGCATATATTTAGGTGAAGACTTTGGCATGAACACTAAGTCTGAAAATGTAAGGTGACGTTCAGGATGGAAGTGAGAATCGCAGGTAAGTTCCCCAATACGAAGAAAACCGAAAAAGGCAAGTGTCGTAGCTGCCCAAACCATAAGGAGTCTTTGTTCGTGGTATATTTGACATTTAAGAGGTGGTAAAATAAATTTAATACATGCAATGTTATGGGTCTCCGGGTTTTGGAATTAACTCCCTGAGATTGCTTTATAACACGGAGAATGAGCTGTAAGCGAAGAAAAGCTGATAGGTGTAGCTCATAACCGTGACTGGAATGGCAATGCTTTATGGCCGATTAGTAGTTTTTGATAGTACTGTGTTGAACTGAACGAGCCATGCATGCCGAAAAATTTATCAGGATATCCTCATTGATGGGCAAAGAGGGAGGGTGCGTTTGTGAGCAAAAGGAATAAAACCGTCGCGTGCCAGAACTGTAGGTTTTCTTAGTGTTCTGTGAAAGGGCCATCCCCAGGTAGAATTGGGCTTCTCCACTTAGAGATGGAGTAGGCAGGCTGGGATGGGGTCTGGAGATAGCTAGCTGACGAAAGCGCTCCATCTGAAACCGAGAAAGAGAGTCCGAAATATTATTTTGTTCCCAGGGACATGTACTGCTTGAAAGTAGAAACTGTGTCTAAGGGTACAGAGGGTATGGTCCCTAACCAAGTCCATGACCCTGGGGACTTTAGACTTCCGAGAATTAATGACCTCTACCACGCCTAAATTGTCACAATGGAACTTGATGCGCCTGGATGTCCACTGGTGCCTCCATAGATGGCAAGCAACAATGATAGCAAATAATTCTTGCCAAAGAATGCTTAATTTTTTTTTTTTGTTTTTTTTATTTATTTGCAGAAACTTACGTTACAAACAGTAAAAAAAAAAAACAAACAAAAACAAACAAATAACACTAACAATACCTACACTACATACAAAAAAACCTACAGTATAGGTGCCCAAGTAGCATTGTATTTATAAAGCGTTTTGTTTGCTATGGCTACTTTACGTAAAACTTCTAATTTCGATTTCAGTCTTAAAAGAAAGCGATCAAAGCTCAGCTTGTCCTCGCAGATACAAGTTGCAAAAATATGGTATTTTGCAATAAGAAGAATGTAATTGAGCTCTCGCTCGTTGCTGGTGTTTTGGTGCCACCCAAATAAAATCGTACCTTCTGATAAAGTTATTTTTTCGAGAAATTTTTCGCTCCACCATTGAGTAAACTGTTCCCAAAAGATTGACGATTCCCTGCAACTATAGAACATATGAACAAGTGATTGCCTCTCGGAATTGCAAATAGGGCAAATGTCGTCGTCTACTAGGCCAGCACGGAGTAGGCTGACACGAGTAGGCAGAATATTATGTATTATTTTGAACTGGAAAGCAATTAGCTTTGCCTCTGTGGTAACCCGGAAAGGGAGTAAATAAATGTTGTGAATATTTTCTGTATTAAACCCGTATTTCAAAATTTTAGTTTCATTTGTTGGTGTCGCGGAACGTCTAGCAAGAATAGCATTATACGCCCCTCGAGTGGAGATGACTGTTGTTGATAGTGTGGTTTCAGAAGGGGAGCTCTGGGTACTGCGAGATGAATTTCGAATTGACATTTTCCAACTGATCGGGATAGCTCTGATGAGACCGTAATACATAGTGAATGGGTTGTTGACCTTGAATTTTTGTTTAAAGTCAGCTAGAGAGAGGAAATCTCGATTTTCATTTAACAGGTCCTTGACATGTATAATTTCCTTTTTAAACCAGGCGTTATAAAAAATCGGCTTTTGGTCAACCAGGATACTAGAGTTGTTCCAAATGATCTCATTTTCCGGGTTCTTTTCCTCAAAGGAGGTTAAATGTTTATATTCTTGCCAATACTTTAGTACGGAATGATAGAAAGCAGGGAGTTTTCGTAGGTCGAGTAGCTTAGTGTCGTAACGGCACTTTGTTAAAAACGAAAGACCACCATAATGACTTGTTGCTTGTTCGGGAATTGTTTTCCAGGAAGCATCGCTTTGTTCATGTATTCTTTTAATCCAAGCGATTTTCAGAGCTTTCTCCATTATTTCGAAGTCTAACATCTTTAATCCACCATGATTCTTTTCGGCAATGATCGTCTTCTTTTTAATTTTTGCGGTTTTACCTTCCCATATGAAGTTAAAGATAAGCTTGTTAACTCTCTCTGCAAAATGCTCTGGAATGGATAAAACGGATGTACCATATATGAGTTTAGCTACTCCCAGGGTTTTCACGATTTTTATTCTACCGATCAAAGTAAGGTTTCTTCTTCTCCAGGCATTAAGTATTGTTTCTAAATTGCGAGCCTTTTCTTCGAAGTTTAACTTATTCGCCTGTTGTTCGTCGTAAGAGAAGTGCACACCAAGGGCGTGCACAGGCTCCCTCGGCCATTTGAAATTATAAGGAGTTTCCTTGTTGTTTCGCCAGGAACCTAGCCACAACGCCTCTGTTTTGGTGGTATTAATTTCCAGTCCACAATTCATTTTGAATTCTTCTAAGAGTTTTAGAAGCTGCGTTACCGACTCACGGTCACGCACGAAGACTGTGGTATCATCAGCGTATTGCGTAACTTTAATTTCCTTTTGTTCTACTTCGATGCCGTTGATTGTGTGGTCATTTTTTAACGCTCTGGCAAATAATTCAATTCCGATTACGAATAAAAGACCAGATAACGGACAACCTTGTCTTACTCCTCGTTGCAGGAGGAAGAATTCAGATGCATGACCATTGTTTAGGACACAACTGGACACTTGATTATATAATACGGTGAACCAATTTAATAGGTCCGGTCCAAAATTGAAAAGTTTTAGAGCAGCGTTGATGTAATTCCATTCAATTGTATCGAAAGCTTTTCGGAAGTCCAAAAATATTGCGACGCCTGGTTTATCCAACATTTTTGTGTAAAACATGAGGTCTTGAATAAGCCTTATATTTTCACCGATGTAACGACCCTTGACGTATCCGGTTTGGTCAGGGTTGATAATGTTAGGTAGTACTTTTTCTAGTCTCTTCGCAATTGCTTTAGTCAAAATTTTATAATCCACGTTGAGGAGTGAAATTGGTCTAAGATTTTCTAGGAGCGTTTTATCTTTATTTTTTTTAGGAATGAGAGAGATAATTCCGCGTCGCTGACTTATTGACAGTGATCCATTCTGGAAAGCGTAATTGAAACTAGAAGTCATTTCGGTTTTTAGTTCTGGCCAAAAGAACTTATAAAACTCCGCTGTAAATCCATCAGTGCCAGGAGATTTATTATTCTTAAACTCTTTAATAGCGTTGAAACACTCGTTTTCTGAGAGGAGGCCTTCACACGACTCTTTTTCTTCTTGCGATAATGGTGATACGTTCTCGGGATTGAAAAACTTGGAAGCGAGGAAGATGCTGTTGTCTATGTTTTGGGATTTGTAAAGTGATTCGTAAAAACGTTTCTCTTCTTGTAAAATCTCAAACTGATTTTTTGTGTACTTATTTTCACCAAGTTTCAATTTTGTCACCGTTTTCCTATAGTGGTTTCGCTTTTCAAGGTTAAAGAAATATCTGGTGTTACGTTCACCATGTTCATGCCATCGTGCTTTACTTCTGAGAATAGCGCCTTTTGTCTTATGATGCATTATGTTCTGTAGACGTAAATTAGTCGCGTAAAGCTCATTTAGTATTCGTTTGTCCTTCGGATTCTTTCCGGATTCTAACAACAGCTTTTCTGCTTTCTTTTTTAGCACCATTTCTTCATTTTCGCGTTTCTTTGCTTTCATCTTGGAATATTTAATTGTAAAACCCCGGATTTCCATTTTAATTAGGTCCCATTTTAGCCCTAAATCTTCAATAGCAGAGTTTTTTTCTTTATAATCCTTTATATTTTCTTGAAGAATGGTAACGTACTCGGAGTCTTGTAGTAATGAGTTATTAAATTTCCAGAAGCCCGGGCCTCTATCTTGCTTTAGATCCTCTGATTTGAGATGTAGTGTGATTGCAGAGTGATCGGTTTCTGGAGAATTCAAGATTGTACAGGATGTTACTAGGCTGTTGAGATCGTTAGAAATGAGAAAGTAGTCAAGTCGGCATTGGATTTTAAGCGCTTTGTTTCTCCAAGTAAAACATTCCGTATTTGGGTTTAAGTTGCGCCAGATATCAGTTAAGTTGTAGACATGCATGATTCGTTCAATTTCCTTAATTACCGGAGTTTTCTTTGACACTGGGTTTCCACCTTTCTTGTCTTTGTCAGCCAAAGCGCAATTAAAATCCCCGGCAATTATAATGTTCTCCTGTGCAAATTCCTGTAGACGATCATGCAGGTCTTTAAAAAAAACGAGTTGTTGATTAAGATCGTTTGGGGCGTAAATATTCACAAGTATTAAATGGGTTTCGTCAACGATTACGTCTAAAATGATGTATCTACCGTTTTTGTCGGAAATCATTTTTTCTAATTTGAAGTCTAATTTCGGGTTTATAAGTGTCATGACACCTTTGCTGTGAGTTGAGCCATGGCTAAAGAAAATTCTCCCGCCCCATTCAGCTTCCCATATGTTGGCACATTCTTTGGAACTATACGTTTCCTGCAGGAATGTGAAATGGTTATTTTGGTTGTGCACCCATCGGAAGATGGAGCGTCGTTTTATCGACTTATTAAGACCTCTCACATTTAACGATTCGCACTTAACATTTATATCCTCGCGCAGATTCATTATTTATGTACGTGAAAAACAAAAATGTAACGCTCAGGAGAATGCGATTGGCTGAGACTTTGAAAGCTTCATTAGACGTGCGATATACAAAACTAGCATAATTTGTAGTGTAATGTAAACATACTAAGAATAATATTGAGCTTGATAGCATTGCCAAAGAATGCTTATGCCAGGAGATTCTAAATGTTGGTGGGGTAACTACTTGCCCTGAAACCAACGAGTTTGAAAAAATCCCCCATAACCAATGGAGCTAGAGGCGTCTGTAAAGAGAGAGTGGGTCTCAGAAGTGTCCCACTGGGGAAACAAGAACAACCCTATACCATTCCACTGTTCAATGAACAAGCTCCACATATCAATATCTTTGTAGAAACCTGATTGTAAGCCTAATGGGGTGATGGGGTCTTTTAACACCTTGGCTAAGGCCAATCATTCTTTGCAAAAAGGGGCGTCATGAGGGAATCACCTTACATGCAAAATTTAGAGTACTGATCAGAGATTGAAGCTCCTGCAGGGTTGTTGATCGCTTAGTTCGGAACTCGCTGAGGGCTGTTTTGATCCACTCAATCTTGTCCTCTGGAAGTCTGGCTTGCATTGTATGTGATTCTAGAATAATTCCCATGAACTGAAGAACTTTGTTGAAATGTTGAAATGCTTCTGAAATGGGGATGTTAAGGTTTTTGAAGGACAAGATCATGCTAGATAGACTTGCCTGGCAAAGGGAATTGAAAGGTGCAGTGGGGGCAGGAGGTTCAATTATAAGGAAGTCATCCAAGATGTGGCATACAAAGGAGATTGCACAGTTGTTTTGCAATATCCACTCAATGGCGTCAGATTGAAAATAAAAGGTGCCGAACGGAGTCCGATGAGGAGGACTTTATCAAAGGAGTAAAAGCCATTCCAGGACATGCCCAAAAGTTCCCAATCTCTGGGATGAACGGGAAAGAGCCGAAATGCTGATTCTATGTCAGTTTTGGCCATGGAACAGTCAGAACCGAACCTTTGGATAGCTGAAATTGCTTTATCAATTGTGATGTATTGAAGGGAAAAATCATCCTTGTCGATAAAATGGTTTATGCTGGAGTTCCCTGATTTGGGGAAGGACAGATGGAATATTGCTCGAAACTTGTCTGAATGTTTTTTTAGGAACAAGACCAATCGGCGAAACTTGGAAATTCTCAAATGGGGGGGAACGGAAGGGACCCGCAGTACGCCCTTTAGCCACTTCCTCAGCTAAATTTGAGGAGGCAGTAGGTAAATTCTTTGAAAAAAGAAACTGTCTAGGACCGGAGTAGTCGATCCTAGCCCCTTCCCTCAGCTCAAAGCACAGTTTATTAACAAATTCCCTGTTGGGGTGGTTTTGGAGAGCACAGTGTAGATTAAAGACATTTACTGGAGTGACTACACCCCCCAAAATTACTTGCCGCGGTGGCGGGAGCTATGGTGTTTGCTGCTGGAATTCCCAGCCCGTGGGGGTGGCTGCTTATCAGATTCGGAGGGGATGGGGCACCTGATCCCGGGGTGGTCCCTTCCACAACCTGGCTTGTTGCACTTATGTGCATAGGGGCAGGGATTCCTGGCACATGAGAAACCCTTGTTGAAGTTGTGACAAGTACGATATTCGTTCCCTCTAACTGTACTTGGCATGGATGAGGGTCCTGACTGGAAAACAACAAGCTCTTCCTTCATAAGTGAAGGGGCAACAGTAAACGCTTTAAGCCATAATTGGCTGTCTATGACCGACCACTTAATGGACTTGTTAGCAGCAGCCTTTTGGCGAAACTTGACGTTGTAAACACACCAGCCCAGGCCCCTGTGACATTTAGCTGCGTAACGAATTAAAGACAAGTATTCTACTAATTCTGCAGCACGAGTTGGGTGCTTGCTAATGATAACACTCATATAAGCTGTAAAAGCCGAGGTCCGTTCCTCTATGTTAGTTATTGAAGTGGCCTTAGCCTTATTTACCCTAATAACAGAGTTCTCAAGAGCCAGAGTGAGGGCTCGTCATGGAGAGGTTGTAGCGAATTAGGGTTCTTTGGCAATAATTTGGAAAGTTCCATAAACTCACCCGAGTGGATCTCCTTCACAAGCTTGAGTGGGAGTTCGTGTACAGGATCCAAAGTCTGCTGGGATGCAGAGGAAATATTGCTGGTATCGGTCCCGCTTGCGCCATCAACAGCGAAGGAATTTAGGGTTTCCTGGACCGCAGAAGAAACGTTGCCCTCACTCGACGCGTTTCTCTTTGGGACAACAGCTGGAGAAGACGAAGAACCAGTGAAGGCGTTCACTGCAGCTTGGGCAGCTGCGGTCGCTGTCTGTTCGATCGTCTCGTTTATGGTGGCTTGGACCAAGGACTTAACTTGAGTCAACTGGCTCTCGGACAGCATTTTTTCATCCGAAGAGTTGCGGTTCAGCAGAACCTGGACCTATTGTTGCAATTGCTGAAATTGTTGCTGGAGTTCTGTGTTGTCGCCGCCATTTTGGACATGGGGTGTGGCGCCAATAGAGTGTGCATTTCGTCGGGCTTCTTTTAGCTGTTCGACGAGCACGGAGCGTGTTCCGGCGGCAGGAAGGCTCAATTGATTGTACAAAGTACGGAAGTCTTTCACGAACAGGCTGTCCAGGACGAGGTCAGCTGGGATATTGACCGGTTCGCCAGCCGCTAAACGTCGTGTCTGCCGTGTGGGCGGCATTAGAACTGAAGCTGTTCGAGCTTCACCCGCAGAAGAAAGCACCGGGATACGAACCTGGAACCTCCAAGGCGAAAGGCGAGAACTAATCCGCAACGCCACAACAGAATTTGAAAAGAAAACTTCGAGATGTTGTGGTTTGGTCTGCTTTGGTCGTGAAGAAAAAACCGAGTGACGAAGTACATGGGAATGCAAGCTAAGGAACATTGCACAGTACCATGTGATTGGTCAAATAAACAATGAAGAGTTCATAGGGTTCAGCTCACGTGAGGTTGCACGTGAAAATCACTGAACATAGGACAAAGCTCAAACAAGAGTTCTTGATTAACTAAAATTTATTTCCGGTGATCAATAAATTATGATTATTAACATAGGAGAGGTATAAATGAATATATTTCATTCTGATTCATTCTGAAATAAAACAAAACTTACTTGTTCAGAGCTTGATTATGATTCAGTTTTGGAAAGAATCCATCACATTGCTTTGTACAAACATACTGACAGATGTTTGATAATTATAGAACAATCCATCACGGTCTTTTGTACAAAAAATACTAGCAGATTTGTGATAATTATAGATGTTGCTGTCAACATACAGGTCAAATTGTTTCCCGAAAATGAAAGATTATTTCTCTAAACAGTTTCCACCCAGGAAAGTTGTCTTTCTTATGCGCCGTCAAACATTTTTCTTCCACAAGAATGGTGAAGCCAAAATACTAATCACTTGACTAACTTTGTCTTATTGCTAACTGGAGCAAAAAATATTCAACAGAAAAGTTTTCATACAACACAACACGTAACATCAGCTGAGGCTTAAGAATTAGCGTTGATGAAAAAAAAAAGGAAAGAGAATCTAACTATCAAATTTTATGGCCTGCTTTGATATGCAAAGATAACATCAATACAACCTTTCAGTTCCGGTTGATTTACATATTTTTTACCCTTAATAACTTTTTAATTTGTCAAACTGATTTGCGCAGCGGGACTGCTTAAATATTTTACAACAGACTGAACCATTTTTTGAATAAGCCAGAATTTTGCCTGTATCTCTACAGCTCAAGTTTAAAACACTGTTCACTCGATCGGTACGGTTTAGGTTATCTGTTAACATTTTTGGCCTTCCTTTCTTTCTTTTTTTTTTTTTGGTCCTTCCTTATTTTTTTGGCCTCAAATTTTCTGCTTCCTGAGTTCTGAAGTGGTCGCAACTTAAACTTGAATGCCTTCTTTGGCTAGTATTTTGGGAAGAAATGTTTCAAAACATGATATATATCGATCTTATCAGTACATTTTTATGTTAGTAATACGTCGTGTTTCAGCCGCGGAAAATGTACTTTCGGTGCCAACAAAGTCGACATTGACCTGGTGACATAAGCTAAAAAATAACAAGGCGCACTTTAAGAGGTAAATTGTTTGTTGCCGCATCAGTAAGCTGACGTACTGAAACGTTTTACTGCTTACATTGCAAGAAAATAGCACACAAATGCAGCAAGACATACATTTGGGCTTTTAATCTATGTTGCTGGACGAGTTTTATTGCTGAGTTTATTCAGCCGCTATCTTCATAAGACGGCAGGTGACTTCTGGGCAGAGTACAAACGATCTAAGAGGGTAGGAGGCTAATGCAAACCTCAAGAAAAAGTTAAATTAACGTTTTTACTGAAGAAAGAAAGAAAGAAAGAAAGAAAGAAAGAAAAAAAGAAAGAAAAGAAAGGAAGAAAGAAAGAAAGAAAGAAAGAAAGAAAGAAAGAAAGAAAGAAAGAAAGAAAGAAAGAAAGAAAGAAAGAAAAAAAGAAAAAACCAGCGGTTTGCAAATTGGTCTAATTCAAAACAATTATGAAATGATGAATATATGAATATCTTATATTTGAACTGCAGGATGAAGGATGAAATGTAAAGAAGACCATCGCAGTTATATCTATCACATTGTACTTTTAAGACTCATTTATTATTAATTAACTAGGTTTACGCCTGTTTTTTTGTCACGAGAACCGTTTGCTCTATTAACTGTTTGCTGTTGGCTAAATTTCGTGACTCATGTCATCTGGTGACGAACCAAGTTTAAACGTTTTGAAAAGATAAGGCCGAGGACCGGGGCCAGAGCCTGTTCGTACTGAGGCGCTCTTTCACCCCACCCCACCCCCTCTTTTCCTTTTTCCCCCTGCCCCAATGCCCAACAGATCTCTTTTACTGCTCTTTCACGAATATTGACGCAGCCTCTTCAGGAAATACTGACTAAAGGGAGCCCAGCCTTTTGCCAGGTCGAGGAACTAACATCCTACTGTACATAGGAGAAAAATATTACAATTTTCAACTGCAAGTCCTTGTGATCAAACGATTTTCACTTAATACTGCTGCCCTATTTTTTGTGATTTTAAACAACTTCATTTAATTACTTATATCTATTACTATAATATCGGCAGCATGGCCGAATGTTCAGGGCAGCGGACTTGAAGACCGAGGTCCCTGGTTCAATTTTCACTCTGATCACTAGCATGGATTTCTTTCTTAGTAGCTCCGAGTTAAACTCGTTAACTACTCAGTTAACAATTGGTTGATTTGCCGAATTAGTTTTATTTCTCTAGGGAGTAGTCAAGTATGTAATTAAATGAAACTTAGTCACAAAATCTACTAAAAGGGATTGCCTAATTATTGTTGTTATTATTGATATCCCTCGACCAGGAAAGTCATGAATACAGCATTTCTAATGAACTTGGGTCTCCAGTTTGCATTCGGCTTCTTCATCACGTTTGTTTTCAGTCTTCAAAGAATCTGTCAAGACTTCCACTTTGTATTAGACAAAGATGTCATAAATGACCACGCCCTAGATGGCCACGTGTTTCAAAGACATACATTGAAGAGTGCTACAGTGTCATGTGATGTGTAGAGACAACTTTCGATGTATCTCAATCAATTATCTACCCACCGAAAGAGAAAACAATCGCGAGCTGAACCTCGAGGGTAAGGAGAGGAAGCCAGATGCGCTGAAATCCAAGGTTAAAGCTCAGTATTATGGTTTAGTTAGAAACTCTCTGACACTGTTGAGGTCAGAAATGAAATCAAGGGGTACGAGTGCATGAGGTATTTCGGAAAATCATGAGCATGCAATTTACATGTAAAGTCAAAGAAGATTGATCAAAAGATATGTATTAGCAATACGTTGAACTGCAGAGGAGAACGGATAAAAATCGTTCAAATATTTAATTACTTTCAAATGATGATCATTTCTTCAGTTATGATGATCAACTATCCATTCAATATATTTTTCCGAGTGTAGGTATTCAAAAAAAGGAAAGTGTCGCTGCGTTAGGTTTTAGAATCTGTTTATCATAGCTACTTTTGAGGATCGCTGTTTTTACAACAAATTTAAAAAAAAGCTGGTTTAATTAAAACGACTTTCACTAATTTATAAAAAGTTTTGAAGAAAATCAGGATACATAGGAAAAAGTTGCGTTTATATAATCACTTTTTCTTTGTTAATTTTGCAAGGTAACCCGCAGTAATATAGCTAGTAAAGGTTGTAGGTAAAATATTCCTTTATCAAAAATTGCTTACCCCAAAATTTGTCTGCAAACGCTCCTAAAAGTTGTATTGACAACACTAATCTATGTGGTTTGTTCAAAACAGGGTGGACGAAAGTACGTCCCGGGCCAAGATCAGTGCATGAATAGGTGCTGCAAACCAAATCCTTGTCTCCAGTGAGGGGAATGCCGGGAGATTTGTGATCCCAATGACATCAGGTTTGACTGCACATGTCCAAGGAATTTCCTTGGTAACAGCTGCGAAATCAGGTGTTATGGAAGCTTTCTAGAGGCTTTTCAGATGACCTTAAAAAAATCTGGCACATACGCCATCTGCGATGAAGTCAACGGGCCATTTTTCGTTTTCTTGCGATATGGAATCTGAGTCCAAGTTATTCTTGACTTTGATCCAGTCATTTTCATTTGAACGGAGAGCATTTTTTTATGATAAAGGCTTTAGAGTTGATTTTCCTGTAGGCGAGGATTCGTCGAACATAGATTGGACCCTCTGCAGATTATCCTTGTCGTACATGAAGTATCTGAAGAATGTTTCAAGTCGTCTTAGACCTTCTTGCAACTTTCATGCAGACGTTCATCAGTACACTGACTACGCACGCAGAACACTAAAAGCTCTTTCTATTTTGTTCACGATTGAGAATAAGTGCACGTGGTTTGGGTTTCTTAATGTTCGTGGAAATGAGTGTCGTGAATGTACTGCCTTGACCAGTCAAAGGGAGGGGCGTCTCTGGTTTTAAACAGCTACTCTAGCAAACCGTATGGATGCCAATTTGATGGCAGACCAGGAATGGGCACAGGGGAACACAATTTTGGGTGGTATGCAAATGGTAAAGTAAACCTGGATCATTGATACTCTTCGTCACCTTCTTCTACAACAGAACACTGGTTTGGCAGTAAAAGAAAAACTAAGTCTTGTTTCAGACGTCGAACTACTGCCAATTTAAGGAGGTTCGACTATAACATGACTTTTTTTGATCGAATTTAATTCACTTGAATTAACTAGTGATTGTTGGCCTCCGAAATGTCCGGGGCATGAGTTTAGCGATAGTATTGTTGCCACAAATTTTGAATTTGTCAGTTTTCTGCATTCTACTAATCGACAACCGGTTTTTACAGCGAAAGTAGCAACTCTAATGGACTTGGACCATGAATTACGGCGAATGTTAACAACATCGAAGAAAGAAATAAAACACCAAACAAAATAAACAAATAGTAACAATAGGTCCAAAAATAACAAAACAAAAAAGAAAACAGATGATTCCACTTACATAGAAACATTCGTAACAGCCTGAACGTCATTAGTAATTTTGCTTAAAGTCAAGTACTCGGGTTAAAACCGTATAAAGGCACCTGTTTTTGTGAAGCACCCATGATGCCCTATTGACCTAGCTAGCGCGATAAAACCAGGGATAGAAATTATTAACTACTTTAAATTTAGTGCGAGAATTTTAACATATTCTTAAAACAGAATCTCGGTTAAAAACTGGTGTTGGAAAATGTGAATCATTTGGCAAGTCTTAAGTTAAGGTAAAGTTAATTTGAGTTGATTTTAAGTAGCTTACAGTTATTTATTAAGCAATTGTTTTACGTTATATCATTTAACGCTGTAAATGTTTTTGTCTTTCGTTAATTTAATTTTTAGTTATTGAATATAATTACATTTCTACGTAAAAACATGTTTGATCAGCATTAACAGCATTGCGTACCTTCAAGGATTTACAATTTTGCATTAGAACCTCCACGGTTTCAGGACTAGGATATATATGCACTTCAATTGTTATTCAAATCGTGCAAATCCTGTAATTGCCTTTGTACATTGTTTGATTTCTTGTCTTCTCAAACATTCTAACACCTTAATTTACTTTGCTTATAACGTACGCAATCTCGTACAAAACTCTGACCATGGAAATTCGTATATAAAGAATTATTACCCCTCCCCCTGTTATCAATGTTGTTTTGACAACCGAGGACTAGGTTTACGACGTTCAAGGCAACAGTGAGTAAGGGGAGGGAAAGGGGTGCGGGAATGAAAAGATATCTATAATAATGCTCGAGTTATCATTTAGTAAATGCAGTGGCCTTGGACCATCCTGTTGACACTGCTCGATCAGAAGCACTGAATCATGTTTAAATGGTTCTAAATGTCAGAAATGAGAGATTTGCTGTAACTGTTCTGTGTATTTTGATTCCGGAATGAGGGCAATCGAGCGCTCTCTTACTTGTCCATTAAATTTGCAAAAATTTAAAAAACCATTGACTTACTTGGTAAATGTTTGTTACCTGTCAGCCTCGAGCCTTTCAAAAAGTACGAAAAACGTAGCCTTTTATTACTCCTGTTGTGCTCCCCCCCCCCCCCCCCCCTTCCACCCAACCATTTTAACTGAAAATGAAAATGTCGGCTTGGAGCCAGGAATATGGGTGTTATTGGGTGTCACCGTGTTGCTATGACATGTTTTATTCCGGGCTGGAAAACACGACACCCAAAGAACAGCCATTTTTCCAGCAACCCAGATAAACGTTGACAATTTTTTTGCAACAACTTGTATCGTATTTTCTTAGTTTGAATAGAACAATGTATTTTACAATATTTCTCGTTGAGTTCCTCTCTCTATCTCCACTGCTGCATCTTTGAAAGCGCCCGCACTTACAAATTGCGAACTTGTTTTGGCATGTGCAAAACAAGTTTGGTCAATATTTGACGAAATGTCTCTTTATTAAAATTTTAATAAAAGCACTGGCACCGAAATCGGATAACTGGACGTTTATGGTTTGCGGTGAAAAAACATGAGTTATGGGACTTTTTTAATTGTTAACTTGGAGTTTGTAAAGTTAAGCTTTCCTCGCAAAGACTACTTAAAAAAGTCAGATAGGGTACATATTAACGTCCACGGTTTCTTCCATATTTGTAAAATTAGCGCTACCTCTCTTTTTTCTTTACTGCAGATAGCCAATGTCAGCCCAGATGCCTAAGACCGCCAATAGGCGGATACTATTATTTATGGCCTCCATCTTAGCAATCCTAACTTTGGTCAAAGAGGTACATTTCAACCGCAATATAACTGCAAACCGGCAGTAGTTGTTGTTTCTTTTTTATTTGTTTGTTTGTTTGTTTGTTTTTGCTGTAATCTGTAAACAGTTGGAATGCACAAAGTTTCGTTTTAAAAATAATGATAGCACTGAGTATGTGACTGTCAGCGGATGATTTGGTTGAAAGTAGTTTCGTTCTTGTAGATCTTTTCCTGATCAGCCTCAAAAGTTATGCACAAGATAAAAAATAAGCTCTTTAAATTAAACGCAAATGTATACTAATAAAGAAACAATTTTCCTAATCGGCCACAGCGCTAGACTCAGACTCCAGCCGTGAGCGTCTCGATGCGCCCGCGATTCTCGCCACCTTCACGGCTGGGTGCACGGTTTTGGTTGCATGTCCGTGACGTCATTACAATTCTAATAATTATGCAGACAATCCACACGTCATTTGCTTAAATTTTGTCTTTCTTTCTTTTTTTTTAATCGTCTTGAAAAGAAACGAAATGCGAAAAGTATGCCTGAAACGTCCTCCTAAAAGTGTGAAATTTCAAGAGAAAGACGAAATCCCGCTAAATTATGTAGCGCATTCTGCCCCGCAAATTTCAGGCGGCTTGTCTCTGATTGGACAGTCTAAACAATAACCAAACCCGTGCGCCCAGCCGTGAAGGTGGGGAGAATCGCGGTCGCATTGAGACACTCACGGCTGGAGACTGAGCCTACCACAGCGCAATCGGTTTTATAAACGTTGTTGAATGTAAGCTAACATTTAAATTTTCTCGCATTAGCAGAATACTGCAGTGGTGAAGCGAGACACTACTCTTGACAATGTCAAGGCAATGTACAACCGATTTGTAAGTCCATCGACGGGAAAGGTTCGTGGTTACATTCTACTTTATTAAATGGGTGCATTTTGTTACTTTTTTCCTCTAGCCTTAAAACGGATGTATACTGACGTCAACAAATTGAATTCTGAAATAATGTGTTATATCATTATCACATTTTGCGGTCTTTATCGAAACCTTAAAACCTGAAGGACGAACAGAAAAATGTCATATCTCATTAGACAACATCCATCATGTCCATAAAATTAAGAAGTCCACTTTTTCAGTGTGACCTTTGTTGAGTATATTTTGCGACTAACTCTTGTAAATTGAAGGCCAAATACGTAAGCGTTGGAAAAAACGCTTGCTCCATGGACGTTCCACCTTCCGTTACCAACGCGCCGGGAATAATACACGTGGCCGCCTCCAAGGATGACTTCCAGGCCTCTCTCGGTTGTGGAGTATGTTTAAAAATAATGGGCAGTGGTAAACCCGCTGCAGCAGATCTGGATGGTGCACCGCCTGTCAAGGGCACTTTGAATGGAATTGTTGTTGACCAGGACGATTCATTAAGTCAAGGTAAATTATAGACTCTTAACATACCTCTAGCGATTCATTTCGAAAGAAACATTCCAAATAGAAAGAAAAATAACGTTACCTGGTGAAGGAAGTACTAGTGCAAATCTTGAAGGCACCGGCGTTTTGTTTGGAATTTATTGATCAGTTTAAAGTTCTTGTTAGAAGAGTAATATATTCAAAACGGCCGAGAAAATACTAGGAACAAAGCTATTTACTTCAATGGTTAAACTTAGCCGAGTTTTCCATAATCTTCATTCCAGAGGGAAGGGATATTTAAAACCCCCCAACCCCCCTCCCCCCACCCGCTAAAGACGCTGCTTGGGGGGGGGATGTGGCGTCATCTAAAATGGTGGCTGCGATGACGGTCATCTTGCATTTTACCATAAATTGAATTTATGGAAAAAGTGCAGACATGGCCGAGTATTTTTATTTGTATACAAGTACAGTATGACGCATGTACACGCCTTAATTCTTTTTGCAAGCGTCGTAAACCATTTATATTTATTAACAAATGGTTAAATAATTTTCTTTATCATTGAATTACCAGGAGATTTAGCCCTCCTCCCTCCAGAGAGCGGAAGTGGACTATGGAAAATAAATTTTAAGGCTGTTGACTGCCCAACAGGGATGGGTCCAGCTGGCTTCATACAGTTCCGGTTTACTGGCAGCAATGACATGTATTTCAAACTGCAAGCAACGAATGCAAAGTAAGTATGTGTGTAATCATATTTGGTTCCTATATGTTTTTTTCTGGTAAACTTAGCTTGAGAAAAAGAAGAACAATTTTCACTTGAATGGTCACTTATAAAATTTTATTCAGACAAAAAGAGAGATATAGAGCTTTTAAAACGCAATTACATGCAAGTACTGCAGCAACGTAACTCTCATTCACTAATTTCTGAAAAGTTTCAACCTTACACTTAAATATCATTAACAGCACAAAAATCACTTTTGTCACAATTTTCAGAGTCCCTGTTGCTGGAATCGAGGCATTTGAACGAGTCAAAGGTAAATGGTTCTGTCTCACGAGAACTACGGACAACTTCTTTACGAGCGAAGGAATGGGTGCTGTGTCGTTTCCGCTAAAGGTTCGCCTGACGAGTATTATGAATGAACAGATGGAGGCAACAGTTAACGCATTGAAAAACGATGTTGCTATAAAATCTGACATCCAGTTTTCGGACACTAATGTGAGAGGTAAGAAGCGTTAAAACGCAACCTAGTCCTATACCCTAGCTATTCTCGTAGTTTCTCAGGCAAACACAAAGTGTGCATATATCAATGTCTTTTGATGAATCCTTTGATGAATGTGTTGTCATTCTGTTTAGGTGGATCACCTGAAGGAATAAAGTGTTTTGGTCAAGGGGACAGACCATCGTCTGGGGAAGGTAGGAAGAATTATTATTACACGCAATTTATGTTCGTGTAAAGAATCCAAAGTTACCAAACCACCCAGAAAAACAAAGCTCGCCAGTTTTGCACTCAGGCTTACTGCTTTCACATGTGGTTGAAATGTTGTCATTGGGTGTATACTTACAAGGATTCCAAAACTGGTTGAATAGGCAGGTATTCAATAATCTGCATAGCCTAAAAATTGCTGTACGACTTGCTAGCTCAAACCAAAACCTCTTGGATTAAAGTGTGATGTCACTCATTGTTTTTGCTGTTGATCACACAGGAGACGAGGCATTCTGCGTGTCGAAAGAAGATGGAATTTATGCTGATCCCACTGACGAGACCGCGTTTTACATGTGTAAAGGTGAGAAAGCAGCTAAGAAATTCTGCCCAACTGGCCTTAAGTTCAACCCGATGATCTCTTCCTGTGACGTTCCAGAAGACGTTAGATTTACCGGAAATTACGCGGAATCTCCAGACAGTTTACATCAAAAAGAAACTACTAGATGGATGTCGTTGCCAGGAAACGCTGGACTTAAGGTTCTTTCTGTTGGTGGTGCCGAGGAGTCTCAAAAGCAAGATGACAAGCCTGTTTTACAGCCTCAACGACCACGTAAGATATTCTCTATCAACATTTTCAATGGCGGTCAGACAACAGCAAAAAATGCAGTAGCCAATGAGACCCTCTATCAGGACCAAAGACAAAATAGTTCTTTAAACCGTACCGCTACAGACACAACACTACTGGATTTGAATGCCAAGATGCCCGACAAATCAGCAACTGAAGGTCATAGCCATAACAATTTGCGGACTACATCAAATCGGGCTGCGTGGATGAATGCATCGATGCTCCTTGATGAAAAAGGGCAATTAGCTCTCAATGAAAGTGTGGAAAATTCTAATGGCCAATCGCAGAGTAGCAACAACATAACAAGCAAATCAAACCCTCATTCACACGATCATCTTGGAACAGAAGCAGAGTCAAATTCCAAGCAAAATTTTCTTCCCAAAAGTTCAAGCGCTTCGATGGAACTTCCGATAAATGCTGGGAATTCGGAAAATAAAAAGTCTCAGTCCTTACAAGAAGCTGGTAAAGCTAAGTTTTTATCGAGTCATCTCATTTCTCCTCAAAAGGTGTTTGCAATAAATGTGTTCAATTTGCATCCAAAACCACCGAATACAGAGAAACAGAGCCTAAACGCCAATGAGAATACGAAAATAGAAGGATACCAGAAGGTTGAAACAGCCGCCCAATACAGCGATGCACCTGTAACCACTTCCAAAGCTCCTGTGCAGCCATATGAGGATCAAACGAACAATGGAGAGGTTTTTAATACTGCTGGATCCAAATCTGACTATGCGCACAGACAGCAAAACCAGCCTCAAGATCTTGGAAGCAAACCGGTTCAGGATGAGTTATTCACCACAAACGAGGCTCATCCGTTACCGCTCCATTTCAAACTGAAGGTACAAATGGATGAAAGAGGAAAACAGCCGGGTTTTAATTGTACTTTGTTTGAATGCTCTGAAAGTGAATCTCCAAAACAAAATGACAAGGCAAAAGATAATGGATCACAATCAATGCAAGCTGGTTCAGTAGTACCTGGACCAACTGGAGAACTAAATCGTGACTCACAAGGAAAAAAGAATGAGAACGAATTTCATATCACCGTAAACACTATCGGATCAGAACCGCTAAGAGGTTTACATGTGATTCCGGACCAAGCGAACGGCGTGCAGCAAGTATCTCCTCAAGCAAAAGAAGTAAAGTATACTTCAGAACCTAAAAACACTTCAGAAGTCCAGATTCAGCTACCAGGTGCATCGCTTTTAAAGGAAACGCGTGGATCCCTTTTCCTCCCTAATGATGCTAACACAGCAACAAAAATAACTGCTGCAAACCAAGAAAAAGCTGATGTAACAGCACAAGACAATGCAAACACAAACAACGATAGCAAAGTGGTACAGCCAGATGTGCGTCAGAACGAAACAAAAACAGTACATCTCCAAGAAGTTTCGTCTAATGCGAGTTCTATAACCAGTAGTAAAGCACTCCCTGGGATCCCTTTAAAAGCATCTGGAGGCCCTACTGAGAACAATGTTAGTAATATAGATGCTTACAACGACAAGAAACTGGAAAACACGCAGCACGCTCCAGGGAAGGAAATAGTTACTGGAAAAATGGAATCAAACAACAAAGTTAATATCAATTCTCATCAAGCCATCTTTTCAATAAATGAAGTACCAGACAAAGGAACTCAACATCAGTTTCACGAACAAGGTAAAATGAACAAACAAAACTTTGTACAAACTCCAGCCACTGCAAATAGCCAACCACAGCTGAAGATTATTTTGAAAAGTCCTGGGAAACTTGGCGCGATTTTGAGTTCTGGCTCCCAGTTGAAGAGAAGATCAGAGGCAAGGGGCCATATTGTGCAAATTCTAAAAAGCCTGATAGATAGGCCGCTCGATTTAGGATCGCAGAAGAAAGACGTTTTATCAAAGTTGTCAAGCCTCGTAAGCAAACCTGTTAGATTAGGAGTTAAAATGCCCCAGTCTGATCTGGAATCCATTAAAGATAGTGGAAGTATTGCCCAGAGCATCTTGGAAGCTAACAAGGAGTACCTCGACGATATTGCTATGCAGGGAATGGTTTTCAGTGATGGGGATCTAGACACTGAAAATATGACTGACATTGCCGATACTATTAAACAAGGTCATAACTACATACATCAGGTATCTGAATTTCCGCAGTGGGAAAACCAAAATGCCGCCTCGTCTGAATTTCACAGCCAAGGACAAGGTCAAAAGGAGGAGGAATATTTCATGAGTCAAGCACAAAATGACGACGATGAAGGTAAGTTTTCCAGTGTATTTTCGATGTTTTTGTTTGCAGGATTTAAAATTTTGTTGCTGGGTTTGTTGTTGTTGTTGTTGTTGTGGTTTTGCTGTTGTGTTGCTATCGTCGTTGTTTTTGCATTGTTGTCGTCATTGTTGTTTTCTTTTTCTGGTTTTCATTGAAGTGCACACATTTGAATTTCTTCCTTATACATTGACCAAAGCAAAAAAGTTTGATCTTTCTTTTCGTTTCTTCAGTTAGCTTTGCGAAGAGTGGGTATTCCCCTATTGTTATTTCATCACCATACTTGCTTTTCCCATGCTTGAACAACTGAGGGGCTCAGCACCATCTCACAAAGCTGCAAATTGCCGTTGACAAACAAACAAGGGCAGTGTGTTTCAAAACCAAAAAAACATGTATTCGATTTTTGAGTAAATGGCCAATTTTAGTTTAACTAAGCTAACTCATTTCTAGCATACACTCTTTTTTATAAGAACGCGTAAAATTTGGCTGAGCCTGAGGATGTTCTTATCTTAGCCCTTACATTTTCTTAAATTTTGGGGCAAATCTCAGCCTCAACGTTCTTATAAAAATGGTTCTTATATAAAAAAAAGAGTGTACCCCACTTTGCCTCTGAGCGCCTCAAGAAACAGTTTCATTCTAGCTGATTAAACACTGACATTCTTAGGGTATATGTCCATATGATACAAACAGTATAACAAAAGCTCGCCAGATTTCTCCAGTCCCTTTGGCTTAAGCGTCACTATTTGCGAGTGGAGGGGAATTGAGATTCTTAAAAATCAGATTATTCCTTGCTTTAATAACACTCACAGGTTTTAAAACTTTTTTGCCTTTAGCGACTTTTGTTTGTTTTCCCTTTCATCCCGTAACATTCAGTAATTGGGATTGATTCCGGTTCCCGACAAATGTTGCAACACGTTTTCGCCTCTTGCCTACAATAGCGAGCACATCCCGTTGCTAGCTGTGGTATTTGCATCCCATATCTCATCCTTGAACATTCAAAACATACCTCACCCTAAAGCCCGCCCACCGTACGTTGAACCATCGATACCGCGTCTCGTTTCTGCCATGCACGTCTCTACCTTATCTTACTTCTAGGTTCCAGTGCAAGTGGAATGAGAGAGAAAGACGGCCACGGTGCTGTTTTCTCTCATTCTAACAAGACGGACAAATCAGGATTGGATGGATCCGGTGGTATGGTTGACGTTCAAATTGACGACCATAAAGACGCTGTATCGGTAAATGTTGGAACGTATGGCTTATCAGAAGTGAATTCTTACAAAGGAGGGAAACCCAAGTCCAAATCTGACCCAAGTATGAACAAACGTATAACTGAGGGTTTAGTTTTAGAGCCCTGCTATTAGAGGGTGCATGCATGAAAGTGCCAACTTGCAATGACAAACTGGCCTTGAGTTCTTTCACTTAACTTTGTTTAAACACGGTTAAAAACCTCAGGCCTTAAATTTACTAATAAAACTACATTTAGAAAACAGCGAACACTAAACAAAGTATAAATTCTAACTACAAAAATATAACTACTGGAATTACTCTTTCTTAATTAATTAAGAACAATAATATGTAAAAAAGGATGCTTGCTTCCATGAATGCCGTGTATTGATTATAATTAACCACTATTATCGAAAAAACCGCTGCAGCCGGATTTGAAGTTAGAGAGAGTTTGTGTTTGCCGCAGCCTGACAGATAGGCTGTTCCACAGCACCGCACCACTGTAGCTGAAGCTGTTTCTGAGTAGAAACTATCAGCTAATAACATATTTATTACTTTGTATATTTCATTTTTGTTCATTTGTTTGTTTAATGTTCTATTGAATTCATATCCCTATTAGCTGTCACATAAGAAAAAAATATGATTTACAGCTACTCTAAAACAATACTTACTTTACCATTATAAAATATGCTTTCTTGGGGATTTCTAAGTACTTATTCTCGGAAGTGAAATGAGGGTGACATGGTGATTATGTATGTACAGAAGCTTGGGACACTTAATCATATCAAAACGCTGTTAAGTTGTAGTGGCGAATAAGATCTTGAAGCAAAAGAAAGAATCTGCCTAGAATTTGCCACCAGAAACCAAACGTTTCTTGCAGTCGAGAAAAAACAAAAAGCAATTTCCTTTCAAATGCATTTTTCTAAAGTAACAAAAGCAACTTTGTAGTACAGGAACGCGGGCTACCTAATGACACTTACTTTCGTTCCAGAGTTTTTCAAGAAATATTCGTCATTTCTGGTGTTCCATGTTTTCATTAGCACTGTTAATAGAAGTCAATAAGCTCCCCTTTTAGGTATTCTTCTTGAAAATAAAGAATTAATACAGATAACATGGAGTGCTGACAAGTGGTGCCTGTTCAGCTTAGAATTCATGCACTCGATGTATTATCAGTGATTTAGTTCCTGTAAGGGCTTATAAATTATTATTGAGTTTTTAAGATAAATTTTCTCTCTTTGTCTTTCATTCTTTTAGAATTAAAATCCTTTTGTATTGGAAAGTCGAGTGGAATTTATACCAATCCTTTTGAGCAGAAAAGCTTCGTAATTTGCTCCAATGGAGTGTCGGAGGAAAGGGAGTGTCCAGAAACCATGTTCTTTAATCCTAAAGAAAAGATCTGTGACATCCCAGATGGAACTGAGACAAAACCGACAGATGCAAAGGAAAATATCGCAATAACAAACGCACCTTGGAAACGTGCGCCTGGGAGAGGGAAAATCATGTCCGGCAAAGGGGACGGCAAACGTTAACAGTTAGGTCTTGGCTGTTCAGACTAAACTTTCACGAATTGAACACCTGATTGTATTTTGCGAAATGACAACGTTACAGACAGTAGAATCTCCAGGGAGATAAGAAAGTGACGTGCGGTTTTGTAACTTTTTTGTAGTTCAAGAGAATATGAGAAAACCATGATAATGATCAAATCAATAAGAAATCATCCCAGTTATGCAGCAACTCAAGGAGTTGTAAACAGCTCTTAATTCTGTCAGGTAGTAGAGCGTGCGGAAAGCACATGGTATCGCAAAGGACATGGGTAGAATCCCGTTTAAGCCTGCGTCTTTCTCAAGGTCCTTTTGCATCTTCTAGATCTAAATCTTCTTATCTTATTGTGGATTTATTTCAGGTACATATTATCGAAACTTTTATGGTAGCTCCACCTTAAAGAAATTCGTGTCTTATTTGGTACGTTATTTGGCATCATGATTGACGGTTTAAAATAAACGTTTTGTGTACACAACGCTTCAACAATTCAGCCTCCCCTTGACTAAAGATAATAAGAAATATTCCCCTTAAATAGGGTTACATATTAAATGAAGGTAGCTGAAGATTCTTGTTTTACGACTGAATTTGCTGCAAAACGTTGACGTTTACCCAGGTCCAATGTATATTTTGATGAAATAAATGAGAAGTCAAATTGTATTACCCATTTGCTGCCTTACAGTCCTTCTCAAAAGTTTTCAGTGAGATTTTTACATGAATTTAGACCTAAAGTTGGAAATCCAAACCCCATTTCAGACATGAATTAGAAGCTTTGCCTAAAAGCTTATTTCTTCTATTTTTTATTTAAATTGGCTCAAAGAAGATACCTACAGTTGCTGAATGCATTTCAGACCTATTTTAGAACTACGTCTTAAAAGCTTTCCTTGAAAGATTATTTCAGTCTTTGTGTTTTTTTTTCTTCTTATTTTAATTCATTGGCTCCAAAGACGATATCCACAGTTTTTGAATACACACTTAACGGTAACACAACTGATCTGCGTGTTACGACCAGCATATTATATATAAGGACAACGCCGTTATTGCGACGTCTTTCCTGTGGCCCATATAGAATATCGGCACGTCATTTTCGTTTCTGAAACGCTCTTAGACCCAACATCTCAAAAATGCGACCGACAACCTGTTGAAGTCTCAAGGTGTTATCTTCTTTAAAAATATACTCGGTTAATAGGATGCAAACACAAATTGGCAAGAAAAAGTCAAACATATTTGTTGATGAAAGGAATTTTAGTTCTGACTAGAACGTCTTTGAGCGATTTTTCCTTCTCAGTAAGCGACAACAGGGTTGTTACGAAATATTGTAGCGAACTTAGGATTGTCTGTAATGAGGTGCCAGTGAGCTCAGTTGTTCCATGGTAACGAAGGGCAAAAGGGTTTTAGATGTTCTAGTTTGTAAATCCGTTTTCCTTGATAAGAAATTGATGTCAGTCATCATAGTTTCAACGAGTTCTAGAGGATAGCCTCGATCAAGTAAACTTTGGTAACTTTTTATTCACCTTTGGCTCTACCTCGTTAAAGATCCTCAATACGATCAAAATTCATTGGACTTTTAGTGCTTCATCTCACACTGCCGGGTTTCGTACCAAATCTCGAACGGCGTTTAATCCATTCTCACAAAATGGACATTCTTTCGAAGGGGGAAAGAATCCATCAACTATCGAACGTAACATCACAACACAAAGCCATTTTCCTTGTGCTCACCCGTTTTTTATTGGTGACATCCCATAATGATTTTTGACACTTCAAACTCCCAACGCGGCGGAGCACCTAAAACGTATGCAATAAAATCGACAAATCAGCTGGATCGTCTCGCCATAAAACATCCACAAAACGTGCTTAAAATAAGAGGTAGTGAAACAGCCAATGAAAACCACAGTGACAAATCCCCGTTTTACCAGAACTGGAAAAAGAAACAGTTTACGGTGGATGATGCCATCCACTCCAAACCCACTGTACGTCAGAATGTTTTCTTTTTCTTTTATCTTTTTTTTTTTTTGGAGAGAAGAATTATTGTTAAGGAGGTGCGACAGCACTTGTTCTGGGCATTAGGTTGCACCTTTCAAAAATCCTTTTTGATATACTTGACGAACGCCATTTCCATCTGTACTGTCGGTGTTTTCATGTCGGTTTAAGCAGCTATTTTACAAGTTGAGCCTTTGCTGAGTCGAAAAGCAAACAGAATTTCCCTTAATAATAAACCTTACTAGTATTCCTGTTTTTGTTTTGCTTTTCAGTGTTTGTACTAAAATTAGACCAAAGCCCGTTCAACAAGCACAGATAGATAGCCCTAGCGTTGTTCTTTTCGAAAAGGATCTGAATACTAGAGAGTGGGTTTTCGTCAGCAGCGTCCTCTGGAAAGTTGTTCTGTATTCTGACAACCGTAGGGATAAAACCACGACGTTGCCGAGGTCATATAAGATCATGGGTAGGCACGGGGACACTATCATTGTGTCAGCTGTTGGCCTAACTGCGACAACATGGCATCAAATTTCTGCTCCAAGCTACTCTTAACACTGGCAAGTTCAGATCTTACTTGGGCAAGTTCCGATTTGACTTTTTGCAGTTGTGAGTCATCGTCAGCAAGGATAGATTTTACATCTTGTCTAGCTACACTTTCATTTTTAAGCAGTGATTCCTTACGAAATTCGGCTAGTTCAAATTTCATCTTGGAAAGTTCTGATTTCACCTCTTGCAGTTGTAAGCGTTGATAATCGGCATCGTCTCTTGCACACATCTGAATAAAGCCAACAAAATGAAATATTTTAGTGCCATTAGCTTTTTCTATATTTAAACTACTTATATTTGGCCAAATTTGGTGTTTTTCGGAGGATTTGGAAAAATCAAGAAATTAAACACGACGAATCCAAGATGGCCGCTGTTTGGAAATCCTGATATAATTCCTACGTCACGTGACGTCATCAGCTTATGTTGCGAACCTCAAAGGAAACATTTAAGACGTACGATGTACTTTCGTAAATTCATTGACATGGCTTTACACTTGCGAATTTAAGGAACTGAGGGTTCAGGAAGTCCAAAACAGCTCAGGGTAAACAGGGCTAACGATACGTGAGCAGCTGGAAAGGCGGCCCGTAACCCTTCCTTAGGTCACCGGTTTATGCTGGGCGAAAGTAGAGATAATTGTTTTTTGTTTCCCTTTTGCTGCATCTATAACCAGCGTTTAGAATTTACTCACGAGCGCAATCTTGTCAGCCTCTGGCACAAACAGCAGATGGTATCTGAGAAGCCAAGGAGCTATTTTATGTTATTGACAAACGTGAATTGATGTGCGTAAGCCGGGATTAAAACCAATCCTTTGACCACTTTTGAACTTCTTACTTAATATATTTTTACCTTAGCCAAAACGCTGTTTGGTTTTGTAAAACAACTGTAAGGGTAGAGTGGTTTTCCTGGAGTACACTCAATGAATGTCTGATCCCCTTCTGGAATAACCCTGCTCCCGTTCACAGTAAACACAACCGGGAATTGGACTTTGCCATCTTTCTCTTGCTTCCGCTTAAACATAACTGTGCGTCGTATCACATCCCCTCGTCGGGCAGCAGCAGATCCTGTTTATGAGAGAATGAGCGAAAAAATTTCCCCTTTCAGTATAACACGGTGAATTGATACACGGAATAGACGTTTTATGTGACGGTCTTTACATGCACTGTGACAATGGGCGCATGTGTATCCAACTTCCGCCATGTAAGAAACATCGCTTCCCGTCTGGACTTACAAGCCTTTGTTTCTTCGTAGCTTTGAAATGTCGATTGAAGCAGCGGAATGTTGGCGAAGTTCCGTTTTATTCGGGGAGTTTCGCCCCTTGGATCACAGTCCAACTAATTAACCATGGTCTCTCACAAATAAGCAAATCATCGTTGCCTATCAAAACGCCCACCGAGTGCAATTGAAAATTATTAGAAAAATGTCATTTTCATTATGTCACGAGCATGGTACAAAGGAAGATATGAGCCTCCGACATATTGCCCAGCGGTCGTGTACTCTAACCACTGGACTACGACAGAGCTGAATAACGCTGAACGGTCAGCGGTGCGAAACGCGGGCGACCGCGCGCGAACCCGACTTGGCGACTTGGCAGGCCTGGCGGGCTATTTAAAATGGCCGGTATTTGTGGGCTTTTCCCGTAAGGTAAACAAACCCGTTGGTTAAGCACCGTGTTGCGTGGCTAAGAAAAGTCTGTGTGTTTTTGGACAGCCAATACCATAATGTATCATATTTCAGTTGGAAAAAAATTGTTTTCAAGATTTTACGAATTGTGCTTACATGTCCCAGTCGCTTTATTTTATCGCGAAAGTTGCAAGTGGTGTTTTATTGGTTGTGGGACTGTTATTTTCTCCTCTGTTTTCGTATCGGCCCAATAAAATTGCTTTAAATGTGGAAGTCCACGGGCAAGTGAATTCCAAGGCGATTTATAACGACTTTCTGCCAGATAGCCTGATACCCAGGCTAAACTTTGTCCTGTTGGTCAAGTAAATGCTGAATCACTCACTCGAGAAAGTCAACAACAGGTGTTCGTGTCGTATGCATGGCACCGCTTCAGACAAGAGTAAACTGTCAAAAATTCCAATAACATTATTAATTATCATTGAGGTAAGTAAAGCTTTCGTTCAATAGAAACGTCTTAATTTAAGATTTTGGTTTTTACGGAGGAACACCACCATTGAACAAAATTTATGGTCGGTATAAGTTGAATTAAAATTAAGCACATGTTAGTATTAGTGTAACTTTCAACTTGCCTCATAACAATTTTAAAAATTTCCAATTACAAAATAAAGTTGATTGTAAGAGAATAAGGTACGTCTTTATGAACCGTGACACAGCCGCTTTACGACACTTTGACTTGCCGCAATTCAGCTTTTAATAAAATGCTTTTCAACCACAATTTCTATTGAACGAAATTTTACTTACCTTAATGATATCGCCAAAGACACCGAATCCTTCTTTTAACATCTCCCAGCAGTAAATCGGCATTCAGAACAAAATATCCCACAATTTATTCTCCTTTTTGAACACAATCATGAACAAGCAACTGATTTTCCACCACGAGGAGAGCACATTCTCGTCCGTGGCACTGAAAGGATCGCAGCTCTGGGGACGAGAATGGAGGAGAGCAGTGACGTAACGAACATGCGCAATGCGTTATTCAGCTCTGTCCTGGACTACTGGGAGACTCGCGGTGTGGTTTGCCATATTTACTAGGTTCTCTATGACGTGCGTTCTGCCTACCGCCGGGATCAGCAATGTCGAAGGCATCCTGGAATGGTCGTAAATAAAGAAAGATAGAAATCTTTGTGCCTCATGCACGTGAAGAAAACATTAATATGAAAAAGCGCATTGTTGCATCTCAAGCGCTTCTATAACGAGGCATGAGGAACAAGGTTTGTGTTCCTTTTGTAAAATACATCAGTCCTAGTATGTGCGTCAGGTCAGTCATACTCGTAGCTGCCGACATCTTCTGTCTAGTTACGAATATCGCTTAAAAACCAAGACTTAGTCCGTTGGGTCACCGAACGCAGAAAGGGAAATGCTGATTGCTGTTTACAGTGAGAGACCGATTACTTCAGAGCTGGAAAAGGTGAGATCGAAGCTGATATGTTTCATATATTCGAAACCAAAGATACTACAGTCCAGGAGTTTGTCGATAATTCTGGCAAAAACCAAAAACGATCAACTTCTGAAAATCGTGTGCAAGTAAAAAATCGACATTGAAGGTTACTACGACACAGAAAAGATACAGAAATCAAGTTGTTGAGAACTGAATGAAATCCTCAATCCTTCTTCTTTTAAAAAATACATGGTTATCTGTATGTAACATTTAAGTAACAGCTTGTATGAGCATTTTTGTGGATATGGGTCTGGTGATTCTCTGTAACTTTGTTTGTGAAAAATTCAGGGTCAAAGGGTTAAAAACGTGAGAAGTAAAAATAAACTACACTTAAATTCCATGAAGCCTTCAACATATTTTTTCGGAGGTTTTGAACATTTTAAGAAATCCAAGATGGCGGATCAAAGATGCCCGCCATTTGAGATCGTATGATAGTTTCTACGTCGCATAACGTCATCAGCTTATGTGCCGCGGCTCGCGCTCTTATTTGTGGGCTGGCAGTTAAGGTAAATTTATGTTCATGTAAGCACATGTATGATGTCACGTTAAATTTGATCAACTGAGTTAATAAAGGTAAGCTTGGTTATTGTAAAGAATTTCAAAATCTGATGTTTCAGTTGGATGCTCTTGTACTACTGTATAAATTTATCGTCGTACTCAACAACTATTTTTTGTTATTAGAATCACGATATTCTCACCTTAGTTTCTCCTTAGTGTGATTTTATTAATCAGAGCGTCTCAACATACCCGACAGGGTGTTTTTTGATCAAAGAACTAGTCGCATAATCAGCGTCGAAGATTCTCCTATTATCGGCATGGTGTCCCACAGTTCCTTTCTGCCATCCTGGGTAGAGATCCGTGCCGTAATCCTCAAACGCCACCCCGAGTCCCAACCACTTCACCAGTTTCCAGAATCATCACCTAAACAAATACGAAAAACACTCCTGACTTTTGTTTGCAGGATTTACTTTTTGCCTTAAAAAATGATAACGACGACGACTGATAACGACGACGATGACGATGATGATGATGATGATGATGACGATGATGATGATGATGATGATTTTTCAACAATTAGAGTTCATATTTAGCGCCTACCTCTCAGTGAAAGTCACAGATAACTGTCGTTGCACTTAGGGCTTGTTAATGATTAACATTCTTTTTGAATTGGTTTATTTTTTTTCACGTTTTGAGTGTGTTGAATTGTGCTCTATGCAAACTACTGCCAGTTTTTGGTGCAATTATGCGGCGATTTGATTGCAATTGCGGTCCAGGGCTTGCAATGAACGCAAAAAGCTGAATATACTCACAATGCCTGCGCTCTGCTCCCATAGCTACATAAAATTAAAAAGGGATAAAAAAATATCTCCTGTTCAACGTTTTAACGATACAACACAGAGTTGACCATCCATCAGTTTTGTTACAATCGTGTCTTCAACCCTTCCTTCATAACGTTTTTCCACAACATGTTTTACGTTATCACCTACCTCAGAATGAGGATATCTTGGAGAAAAGGCTGTGCGGTATCTTAAGCCATGTCTAAGCGCCGTCTTAATAAATGGTCGACACCTTACAATGCAACCTTCAACTAGTATGGCTTTATTAGTCTCCCACGCCTAAGGATTGAAAATGCTTTGCTGTTTATTAAATTAAAAAAAAAGGATGACAGACTATGGAAAGCTGCGAGGTTAATGCTCATTTACCAGTTAGTTAAAGACAATGAAATGATGGGTATGGGCGTGCTCACTTCCGAGATAAATGCCTGATACGTCAAATAAAAGCCAGGTCAGTTGCTTTGTGACATCGTATAGAGCTCATAAAATTTTTGACTGAAATTACATGCTAAGTGGTGTGAGAACTGGTCAAAACCAGTTTACGCAATTATTTTAAGCCTCATTGTTAGACGTACTTCTAAGACATCACTGCACTTAAATATCCTGTTAACATTTAAAAGCTCATAAATAAGGTAAGCTGACAGAAACAAATCAAAATCTCAGTTTTAAGGACAGTGGCCCCTATTGCTTACGCGCACATTTTCTGCGTATCGCGCGATTCCTGTATGAGCAGTGGTGCGAAAATAAAATTTTAGGTGTATTGAGTTGTTGTTTTTGTATTTCGCTTTTTAACTTCCGCTGTGGAGTGTTGAAACACGCAAATGGGGAACGTGAAACGGAAACGAAATGGTAGATTATGAAAAAACTCGGCAGCCGAAGCGCCAGCGCTTGCACGACGAAAAACGAACATCGACACCGGCTTCCGACAACAAGTGAAACAAGAAAGTAGCGCGGAGAGACGAAGTTGACTTGGCGAGAGGGTCGAGCCAAAGTATTAGCTATGCCATGCTGGTGAGACCTAACTAAGCCAAAAAAGCTGTCCATGGCTGCTGATTAAATTGGGCTCACTATTTTTCTGGTAGATTTAGGGGTAATGTCCGCTACCAACGTGCCCAAACTGCCCTATTTAATAGCTATAGTTTACCTGAGCACATTTGTGCGGTATTCTGACTTTTTTACTCTTGTCTGAAGCTACAATTTTTTTAGCAACTGTGTGGTACAGGAGTCCAGGCTACCAAATATTACTTTCCTCGTGTACTTTCCATTTGTTTTGACTGCATTATTAATAGATGCTAAAAAGGTACCCCTTCAAGGAATCGTTTTGAAAATAAAGAACATTGATAAGATGTGATAAGCTAAGGGGTGTTTGACCAGCTCTGAGCATTTATGCACTCAATCTATTATCAGTGATTTTGTACTCGATTGAGCTTCTCATTTATTATTGAGTTTTTAAGATAGAGTTTTTCTCTTTGTCTTTCTTAATTTAGAATTAAAATCCTTTTGAGTTAAAAAAAAAAATTAAAATCCGAGTGGGGTCTACACCAATCCTTTTGAGCAAAATACTTCGTAATTTGCACCAATAGATTGTTGGAGTAAAGAGAGTGTCCAGATTCTGTGACGTCCCAGATGGAAGCGACGCAAAACAAATAAATGGAATAGAAACAGCGCAATAACAAACTCACCTTGGAAAAGAGCGCCTGAGATACGGAAAAGAATGTTTGGTAAAGGGGATGACAAACGAGAACAGTTCATGAGACCTTGAAAGTTCTGACTAACTAGTCTTGGATTCGGTACCTAATTGTATTCGCCAAAATGACGTGAGAGAGGAGAATCTCCAAGAAGATAAAGAAGTGTTTTGCGTTTTAGTAACTTTTTTTGAAAGACGTTGTTGTATAGGCTACCCACTGATATATCATCATCAGTTTGATGAAATAAAAAATAAAAAAAATAAAGTTTATTTTATTTCCCATCTACGGTCTGCCCTTTTCTAAAATATTCAGAAATAAAAAAACGCAAAGATCCATATTGAAAGCCAGATTTTTACGTGAGCTTCGACCTAAAAATCTAAATACTATTTCAGACATAGCATTGACGTTTTGCTTAAAAAAGCTTTTTGTCTCCACAGTGGCACAAAGAGCATACCCATAGCTGTTTACAATTTGGTGTGACAGAATACAACTGTCACGATAGAACTCTCCTATGAACTCATTGCTTACGGTCGTCAGAAGAAGCGGAAGAAGGAATAGAAAGGAGGTTCCATCCGCTGGAAAGGAGAATTATTATCAGTCCGGGACATAACCAGAAATGGTTATATGGTGACCTCATCAGAAAAGTCAATATGGCCGCCGAAGCTGGGCACACTATATTTAGTCATTTCTGAGCTCTTTTCTCGGTCGTAAAGGACCCTTTTCCCAAAAGGCTTTGCACACAATAGCACCAAACAATGAAGATGCAGTCGAGTGGGGAAAAAATTGGCGTCGTTTAACGTGTTGAGGATATTGAGCACGAGAACCGTCGCGAGGTTCGCTAAGTTCTATTCGATTACATAGCGAGTGGGCATCAGAGAAGTGGAAAAACAAGGTACGTCGCATTTTTTTCGTCTTGCCAAAAAAATATCACGAATGTCTTTATAAAATGTGCCTTTAATTGATGGTATTTGCGTATGGTAACGCGGCTGCAGTGTTGGTAACACGGCTTTCGAAGTAGCAGTGAAGTTTCGGCTAGCCTGTTGGCCGATCGAAGGCTGCTGTGACTCGAATTTCACGCTGTGTTCATTTTTTCTGTGCAGTCAAGGAAAAGCACCGTGATTGTAGATTGTGTGGGAGTAAAAAAAAAAATAAACTAAAAAAACATGGGAGATGAGACCCTGCAAGCTGTAGGCCGCATTGGAAACGGTTCTCTGGCTGCCGTGAGAAATTAGGATTGTAAAAGCTGTGTGCAGCATGCAGAACAAAATGTTATCATATTCTGGCAGTAGAAATTTAAATGGGCTTTTAGATGCTCATTTCATCATCTGGGTCAAATGTGCTTTTAGGAAAATATTTGTGGTGCTTTCTTGCAGAAGCAGCTGCAAGATGTTTTTTATTTCATGACCTTAATTTTTTGCTTCCAAATAAATTTTGACATATTTTATTTACTCGGTGAGCCCTCACTTCTGGCACTCTGTAAACTGGTGTTGTTTTTTGTTTGATGCTGTGTGATTTGAAGACTTGCATCATTTTGTATTCTACTGTCTATTTAAATTAATTTACTAGTTTGCTATTACCATCATAAAACAAGACCAAGAAAAAAAGTATTTGCAACAACATAACAACAAGAGTTGCTTTTTTCCAGGTTATATTATACAGAGCTGCTTACCCAGAAGAACTGGCACAATTGGAGTGTTTTGATGGAGGATGTTTGCATAAATAATAAATTATTGTCAAAAGAAGCATTGTTAGTAATACCTTTTCATTATTTTTGTGCAACTATAAGAACCGTGTGGGGCTGCCAGGCTGGGAACTGAAAATGCAGAGCACTGGGGAGTCAAAGGAAAATAATGTTGGCACCATTCGAAGGGGATGATACCTATACTGCCCCCAAAACTACAGCATGAAATGCAAGTATTCCTAAGTTTAGCCTTCAACATTCCCGCTGCTGTGCATACCCTGCTTAATAGACAAGCTAGGGAAACGGATGAGTCTTCTCCCCGGGGAGATTAGAATAACATTTTCTTACATGATGATAGTAGTGACATTCCTTAGACTTTTCACCTGTAGCATAACTCCAGTGAGTCAAGAATAATATTGCTCTCCAAATTTTTCTTAACTGTAATCCTAGAGGAGACCAATCTGGACATGACACAAGCTGCCTGCTTTAAGATCCCATTATGAAATATCTCATACACCACGCACAAAACAATGATGGAAATATGTTTATTTCTTCAGTTACAACCCTAAGTAAATACCGTGATGTATTACTAGTATGACTAGTATGTATTATTATGTAGTATGTATTATTAGAATTCCATACTCTCTACTCAAAGTGATATCCAAATCGGCAGTTTACCATCCCTCTCTCCTTCCATATGAGAGTACGCCCTGGGTGGTTTGAACGCTTTCACGGGGAAGTCGAGTGATCATAGGGTTGAAATATTTTCCTTGAATGAAGTTGATTTATTCCTTGCAATTGTTTGTGCTTATTGCTGTTTTACATAAGTGTTTGTAAGTCATATCTTGTCACAATATCAAAACTTTTATTAGCAATGCATAGCTTATCACAACTTAAAATGTACTTCCTGTAAAGATATTGGGAGAAAAAGATCTTCAAACAAGATTGAACAGTTTGCTTTCACTTCTGATCAGTGTAGGTTACTTACTACTTGGATAGTGTCATTCAGCAATGAAAGTGATCTTGCTAGCCATCTGAACTGGGTATATATTAAAGAGATCCTCTTCATTGAGTTGTGGATTAGCAAACAATTAAAGGAATAGTTTATTACATTTCCAAAGCTAATTCAGGGCTTGTTTCAGTTGTTTTTTGCATTGACACTAACTAGTACCCTCTGTAATAAGTGCTCTGGGTTGGATGGGACTATCCCTTGCACCAAGAGCCTGGTAAAACCAGGGTTTTACCCTGGTCCAAGCCTGGTTAAAAAACCAGGGTACCCTGGTTCTTAAACCAGGCTTACCAGACTCAAACCCTATGTGCAAAAAAGTCTGGTAACCCTGGTTACCCTGGTTATTTAGAAAACCAGGGTTACCAGACGTACCAGGGTAACCAGGGTTTAACCAGACTCTGAGAAGTCTGGGCTAACCTAGGTTACCCTGGTTACCCTGGTAAGTCTGGTGACCCTGGTTTTCTAAATTACCAGGGTTACCCGGGTTTAACCAGGCTCTTAAGGTCTGGGTTGACCAGGGTAACCCTGGTAAACCTGGTGGCAAATTTTACTGAAAACCAGGCTTACCAGACTCGGACCCTATGTGCAAAAAAGCCTGGTTAACCCCGGTTTCCCTGGTAAGCCCGGTAACCGTGGTTGTCTGAATAACCAGGGTTACCCAGGTACATTATTTTTGACTATAACATCTGGGTCAACCCCGGTAACCTTGGTTTTTCTAAGAAGCCTGGTGATGCTGGGAAATTTCAAGAAAGCATTGGAAACCAGTAAACTGAGGTTTGTAGCCAATGTTCAAAAAGACTAAAAAGCACAGTATCCTTAACTATGCATAACATGGATATAGTCCTGGGCCCAGTTGCATAAAGCAACTTGAGATTAAAAGGGTTTTTTGCAACAATTCCCTCTGTTCTGGAGGATTTCTTCGTGTTCTCTTTGTGTTTCCTAAAGTACTCTACTCTATACTCACTAATCTGTCTTCGGCCGAGTTATCCGTGATACTGTGCCAAAAAGTCCTCCAGAACAAAGGAAATGGTTGCAGAAAATTCGCACTTAATCTTAAGTTGCTTTATGGAGCTGGGCCCTTGTGAACTAAACGCAAATACTAGGAGTTACACAGTACATGTATCATGAAAGGCCCACATGTACATGTGCACACACAATTACTTAAAGAGCCAGTGTCACCCAAAGCGCTTTGCGCGCTTTTGTTTTTGTTTTGAAACAGCTTTTTGTATTTGGCTAGCGCGTTTGCCAGACTTTTCGCAAATTATACCTTGCAAACTGGCCTTTCAGCGAGCTGATACGTACAATAGTAACCTCTAAAAATAGAAATATCTTAATCGCTAGATCTTACTGGAGAAAACAACTCAAGATCTGAATTTGTAGTCAACGCGTATGGAGCTATTATAACAACCGATCGATTGATCGATCGATCGATCTCGATGTACGTAAAACCAGAGCAGCCACTTCCACTCGATATAAAAATAAAACAAAAACAAGTAGTAAGAATATTGACGTCTTCATCGCTAGATGTCACTGGAGAAAAGTACTCAAGATCTGACTTCGCAGTCAATGCGTGTACATGAATATATTACAGTCCGATCGATTGATCGCCCGATCGATCGCATCGATCGCAAAACCAGATTAGTTACTTACACTTTTTGGAAACATAAAACATAAACAGAGAATGAACACAATGAATAATTAAGCAAAACACCACAAGCTCATGACCATAAACATTATTTTGGAGCAGGCCCGTAGCTACTGTTATTTTGTGACCACGATGAAAATTAACGTTCCTTCTGTTTTCATCCGGCAACGAACGTAGCACCATTTCGGTGAACGCAGTGTCAGTGCTGTTGCTGAAACCTACAGTTGTTTTTCTTTCTCTCCGCTACTGATAGACGGACTCCTTCAGCCGTACAACTTTGGTAGAGCGCGGAAGACTTGGCCTTCGCCTCAGCTTTCCTGAACCCTACGAAGCATCCAATTTAAAGATCTCCTTCTCCACCGCCAAAACACTTCAGAATTAGGAAATATGCAACGAAATCGATACGACGGCACTTAAATGTCAAGTCAAAATTTACACTAGTCCTTTCGGATTGCTAACGGCAGCGATGGAAGAAGATACAAATCAGACTTCACAACAATCAAGAAAATGACGGTTCCTTCATATATGAAAATTGTACCTCGGGGCGCAAAGCACTTTGAGTGACACTACGGGTTTCAGCAATACTACTGACAGTACGTTTGCCGAAATAGTGCTAGATTCGTTGCCAAATGAAAACAGAAGGAACGTTAATTTACCATGTAAAATAACAGTAGCTACGGCCTTGCTCCAAAATAATGCTTATGGTCATGAGCTTGTGCTGTTTTGCTTAATTATTCCTTGTGTTCACTGTCTGTTTATGTTTTATTTTTACAAAAAGCGTAAGTGGCTATTCTGGTTTTGCGTCCATCGACATCAGTCGATGCGATCAATCGCGCAATCAATCGATCGGACTGTAATAGATCCATGTATATGCATTGAATGCAAACTCAGATCTTGAGTAGTTTTCTCCAGTGACAACTAGCGACGAAGACGTCAATATTCTTACTACTTGTTTTTGCCTTATTATTCTTATATCGAGTGGAAGTGGCTACTCTGGTTTTACAGTACCGCTCAAAGGAAAGTTACCACCCTCTCGCGAGACGCGAATCGCGTCGCGCGCTACGCGATTCTCGTAGCGCGCAACGCGACTTTTGTCGTGCGCGAAGCCCTAAAAACTGTAAGTTTTGCAGCTTAAAATTCTCTCGTAATTTTGATTGCCTATTGTAAAGCGAACGCCGATTGATAACGATCATTGAACGATCGGAGAACCCGGCGCCATTCGCGTCGTTTCGAGCAAAAACTAAGAACTGCTTTGGAATTCGAAGTGCGTGAATTTCACATGTACATGCAACTTTACATCAGATTATTGCCAACAGCAATTCTAAACGACAATTCTTTATATGCCTTAACATTAAAAAGCCACATCCATGGTTACATTAAACGAATGGAAAGCAAATCTATAAATTTACCGAATGTTCGATCGAACCACATTCTTCATCGAACAAATTTAACCGCTGCACATGCAAGGCTTCTAATTTCACTTCGACAGGTTATTTCACAAACGTATTTTGTCACCGAAATCTGCTGGATTAGTTAACTGCTAATATTTTGTGGCTCTCGTCTTTTTAAATTCGATAGTGATCTGTCGAAATTGAGACAAAAACTTGCCGATCGTTCGATCCGAAGCGCACACCTCGTGCTTTGTCAACAAAGGACATAAAGCGCTTGTCAACTTACTTCGGCATTTATATTTTAAATCGATAGAATCAAGTTTTATAGTGAATGAAATTTTGAAAGCGATGTGTGAATAGGCTGTGAGTTAACAAATTTCCCTCGAAAATCCTTGATTTTGGATGGGATCATGCGTTAGTAGCAGACGTGACAGGTTTCAAATTACACATGCACGTTGTTTTGAAGTTATGCAAATTTGTGAAGTTATGCCAATTATTTTTGTCCATGTGTTTCAGCGAATTGAAGGTAAATTATACCGCTTGCTTGATTAAAAAAAACTAAATCGTTTTACTTTATTGAAGCGAATTCACTATGTCGCTTGCTAAAAGAAACTTCAAACACGTTCTCTGTTTTCAGTTTTTACCGAAAGCGATGTGTCGATCGCTGATGTCGCGAGCTCGAGCGTAACGAAAACTTCAAACACAATCTTATTTCAATCAACTTGTTTATGGCGAACTAACAGGTATATGTGTTGGATATGAATTTTAAAACTCGCCAATCGATTTTTATGTTCTACTGATGACAAAGCCAAAGAAATTTGGCCAAACATGTCGCAAGTGGAAACGAAAACTACAGACATAGTCAGTCGATTGCGATGTATTACGTCGCCAGCTATGAAAAATAAACTCAAACTCATACGCTTAAAGTTAGTTCTAATATTTGCGTAAAGGAAAACCAGAAACACATCAAATCCTTCTTTCTTGGTGTCGCACCGAAGTGTCCGAAGTGCAGTTGCTATCCCGTGAAAATCGCTTCGCGAATTTCATCGGTAAATCGTTCCTAATTTATGCCAAAATTGCCGCTTCAGTGACTCTCGCGCTACGCGATTCGCGTAGCGCGCGACGCGATTCTCGTAGCGCGAGACGCGATTCGCGTAGCGCGCGAAACGAGACGCGACTGGTAACTTTCCTTTGGCCGGTACTGTACGTCCATCGAGATCGATCGATCATTCCATCGATCAATCAATCGGTTGTTATAAAAGCTCCATACGTGTTGACTACAAAGTCAGAATCTAGAGTTGTTTTCTCCGGTAACATCTAGTGAGGAAGATATTATGATTTTCAGGGGCTACTACTGTGAATATCAGCTTGCTGAAAGGCCAGTGCAGCAGGGTATAATTTGCGAAATGTCCGGCAAATGCGCCAGCCAAACTTCAAAACAAAAGCACAACTGCGCAAAGCACTTTGAGTGACACTAGCTCTTTAAACAATACTGCACCAGCATACTACCTAATTAATTAAATCTTCAAGTACAAGGTATACGTTGTAGGTTGTAATGAGAAATGATAAAATATAAAAAAAGTAATATTTGTCCAGGTTTATCCTGCATTCAAGACTACTACAGCAAACCCCAAGCCCAGTGTACATTAAATGTACATGTACACTGTATGACGCTTTGTATTCTATGCCAGTCACTTTGTGGCCACATTCAGTTTACCTCAGAATGTCTATTTTTTAACAAATCTCCAATATCAGTTAAAATATTTACAGTGTATCTGTGCATATGAGGCAAAACCAAATGAAAAGAATCATTGAGTAACAGGGAGTATACACATTCACTGATTTTACATTTACGGTCTTATCTGTTTTGGCTGCCTTCATTTCACTTGCAGTTAACAATCTTCTGAGTTCAGTCCTCTTATGTCATGTAGACGTGGTCCTAGAAAAAAATATTGAGAAGAAATTAAAAAAAAAGTTCTAGGTCTGTCATACACTCAACATTATTAGGTTGTAATGTTAATTTTCAATAACATATAAAAAGGTTCATGTAAATTTACAATAATATTATGAATACAGTTTAAGCAGTGAACAAAATTAGTAAAAGGTGTAAATATTAATTTAATGACTTTTAGTCAAGTATTGGGTTCCAAAGCTGTGGAGTGGCAAAATAAGAAAGATTTCTTAAAATAAACTGTCACTTTAGTGACATCGACAAACATCGTAAGCATTACAGTGATAGTCCATTTCAAAACCTTAATAGCCCTGATAAGAATACAATTTTCTAGTACACCATAACAGAACACATCCTGTTTGCATGTATTGTACTCAGTGAATACACGATGATCCGGTTTTCAAATGTTCATGTACGAGGTTCCAACAAATCTCCAAAAATGATGTGCCTATCGACTGAGTGAGAGGACTAGGCAGGAAAATATTTGGCTTAAGGTCATGGTGTACAGACTGAGCACAGCGAGGTCTGTGTGCCACGACCGGCTTGTCCTAACTCTGTCAATACACATTTATCATACCACCAATTTCATGCTACGTGTAAATACACGCATTTTTGGAAAATTTCAAAACTATGCTTAAAAATACTCAAAGCATGTTAAAGTGCATGCGTGTTGAATGAACCAATGATGTGTGCAAGACTGGACGGCTTTTTCCAGACTGGCTTGCATCAACCCACCTGGCCCTACACACATCAACTCGGAATACATCTGTACCGTATATAATACACTAAGAGAGAACTGTTGTCCACCCATCATGGAAAAACGGCTTAGTTACAAAAAGCCAAAACCACACCACTTTTATACTTTCCTGGCAGGGATGTGCAACACTGTGCCATGGCTGTTGATGTGTCACTACTTTCAACTGCTTATGCAAATTGATGTCAGTTTTCAAGATATCATGTTGTTGAGTGGTGAATTGTTCATGGGTACCAGCTAGTTTTTTTTTATAATATTGTGTTGTTGGGGATGTACATGTATGGTGGTATAAGAAGTTGAGTTCTCAAGTGACTGAAAAATGAAAATGGTGGACATGAAATTCAAAGCCCAAATGCAAGGAAATACAATGTATGCTACTATTGTAGTTTTAACCCTGTTATCCCAAGCAGTTAGCCTCTAGTGGTCTAACGTGGTTGTAACTGGGTGTAGATGTTATGTATTGAAATGAAATGAGATCCCAAGAGAAGCTGAACCTGAGGTGTTCCCTATACCAGCCAGGAGTTCTAACTACTACATGTACAGTAACCTACATTGTACAGAATGTAGATTACATAGGAGTCTAGACATGAGCTACAGGTGTACAGCTGTATTGTAGGGCATTACTTACAGTACAAGGTCACCATACAGTCAGATGCCTTCAACACTGCCCTTTCTAGCACTATGCAGGACATGATACAGTATGAACCTAGTAAGATGACCTACTTCACTAACAGTTTTCTTGTAGATTAGTACAATCAGGTAGCTGGAGTGCAGAAGGTCCTGGGTATGACTTCAGTTAGGGATTTAACTTGGTGTCCTAATCCCACAATTGCTTCATGTTGAGCACATGTATCATCATTCTTTTGGTTAATAAATGACCAATCTTAGTAATTATTTACAACATCAGTAATAACTTTACAATATTAATAACCATGGCTCTATATCAGCAGGGCTTTTGTTTCAGTGTACTGTTCGGGATTGTGGCTTGTCCACAATAATCTAGTATCCATGTCTTAAAAATTCAAGCATTCAATGATCACCAAGGAGATAATGTCTTCATATGACATGAATCCAAATTATGCCATTCTGTCAAAATCTTTAAAAGGAATGCCTGCAACCAATGCCCAATACACTGTACATGTACACGTCCTTTGTTTAAAGAAAACAGATCTACATGTAAGCAACACAAATTTGAAGTGTAACATGAGGATTCTAATGTATACAGCTAAAACGTTGTCTGATTTTACAGCCTGGAGCTTACAAGAGGAGACCGAAAGGTAGTACAGGTAGCTGAAAATGGTTTGTGATTTGGCTGTAATTTCGCAGTTGTCGCTACCATAGGAGGGGTGAAAGTACGATAAACACTTGCCTGTATGATTTAATTTGTGTAGGGGTGAGCCACAGCTAAGTTTGGTAAATTTATTAATAGATTACCCATAGCACCTTGTGGTCTTACTGCGTAGGTTTTCCGACAACGTTAATTGTAGCTATATGTTTGAGTAACTTACCTGACCATGTGTGATGCATTCCTTTGCTATGTACAACATGCATCAAGAAACTGTTTTGCTGTAGAACTTGGAGTCATACTGATACAATGTGTATAAATGTAGAAACCTGATGAAAAATTTTGAGAGTAAAATTTATAAATGGATCATAAAAAATAAACTTACTACTCACATACATGTACATGTAGCTACATGTATAAAGGTGAATGTAAATCATATTTTAATTTCATCTATACCACAGTACATGAACTACTTTACAGATCCCAGGAGATTGTTGAAGGAGCAGTGTACATGTAGATGTATGAGGTTCAGGTTTGAACTGAAATTTAACTTCCATATAGGATGTAACTAAACAGCGCCAGTCATCTAGCCCAGTTGATTGTGTTATTGACCTTTCAATAATTTTGCAAACAAATCAAGAATAAAAAAAATAGTGTGATAAAATACATGTACAGTACATGCCTAAGTTAATATTTGGTTCTTGGCAAAAGTGCAAAAAACTCACTGGAGACAGTTTGACACACTGAACACCATCCCCTTAAAGCCAAATAATTTTTTTCTTCAGCTCTTGAATTAGGAAATAAGCCAAAAATTGAAAAGTTGCCATTTTGAACGCTGTTTTCCCATAACATGATTGAGCAGTTTTGATGATTTTCAAAAAAAGTTAACATTCATGAGACACTCAAATGCCCTCCTGGATTTATAAAGTTCTTTCATTTACATGTAGACAACTCTGAACAAGTAGGTACATTGTTTTCATAATGTTTTCTGCACACTGCAGGTGTAATTTGTATATCACATGCCATTCACCTCCGAGCACAACAATGGTCACCTCCACAGCTTTTTGGCCATATCTGATAACAAGTTACCTGTACCAGTCCGTGGGGCTGGATATTAACTTGTGTGGCATAATAATTATTATTAAAAGCTGGACTAGGTATATTGGATTTCTAACATTCTGATTGGCTGAACGGAGCCAGGCTATCAGCTCATATACCTGCTGTGACCAAATATGGACAATGAACACTCAACAACAAAATGAACAAAGTGAGCTGAAAGTTTTTTCCTCGCCAGCAACCCGGCGAGAAAAATAGACAAGAAAAATCACTTGGCATGCAGCGAATTTGAATTAAGCAGAAATTCCAACAGCGTCACTAACAGCGTCGTCTAACACAAGTCAAAATTGTTTGAAGAAACTGTGCAGAAAAATAAAGTAGAAATTTAAGCATTGAGCGTTGTGTTTACAATTAATTTCGATCGTCACGTCGATCATTAAAATTGAACAAACGGTAGGTTTTATTAGGAAGCCTTTCCACTTCAAAATATCAAGACAAGACAAAATAAAACACAGTGAAATGGAGCAGAAGCATTTAATAACAACTGTCACACGTTCATGACGATTCGGTGCGAAAATCATGAAGCAGTCTAAACAAGTACTAAACAAACTACAGCTGCAAACTACCAAGAAGGCCGAAGGAAGGGCGAAATTTTTTTTCGGCTTTAACACGCAAAATTGACACTGGTTTACCTGCACTCTTTGTAGCTCTGTGTTCCAACAGGTCCAAATGCTCAGATAGAAATCGGATGCCATGTAAACGGAGTTGAATCGCTTTTGCAGTTGTTTGAATGTTGTTTTTACCATTCCGTCTGCAACCTCTAAACCGAGAACAACTGCATTTTGTGCTTTGCATTAAACAAACTATGATGGTGAGTTCTAATGTTCCTCGCTACAGTAATCTTGCTTCTGAGCTGCATAGAAATTACTTCTTCAAGTTCAAATTGGTTCTGCCTTCTTTTCGATCAAACACGCACATGATGGCTCCGTTGTGCGAACAGATTACAAACTTGTTCTGTTTCAACTCCAGCAGCTAATATGGTGAAATTGTACAGCTTCAATCCGTTTTGAACGATGATTACAACAATGTTTCGGGGAAAATCAAACATGTACCATATCTCAGAGCCAATAATTAGAAGATTTTTTTCCCAAACTTGTGCCACTTCGTTCACTTTCGAGCAGTTTTCATTGATTCATTCAGCTTTGCAATGAAACGCTACAACGCTTCGCAAGGTTTTGGCGCCTTTTTCGTTCAGTCATGTGATCGATTCTTGCTCCCTTTTTATCCCTTTTCTCATTCTTCTCTTTCTTTCTTGATTTTTTTTAACAAAAATAGTAGTTAAGCTTTTAATAAAACAATTATTCTACTCGGGCTTGCTGGATATCAAATGATTATAACCAACTCGGCGCTACGCGCCTTGTTGGTTATCTATCATTTCATATCCAGCGCGCCCTCGTAGAATAATTGTTAATTATACTGAGAGAACCATTATTCACCTTAATGTCTGTGACATTTAACATTTATTCCATGAGCATGTATGTACTGGATATAGGGTGGTAAGTAACCAACAAGGTACATAGCACAAAGTTGATAAAATCACCTCATATCCTGAATGAGCACAACAGAATTAATAATATTCCTTTATTAAATCTCAACTTTAGTTATCTTTTCTGAATTACGGGTGGCTGTATTTTGGACAAGCTTCTAGCTTTTACTTGGACGATATGCTATTTTGAATGCCATGGTACTTGGCATGCAGTTTCCATGCATGCAGCAACATCAAATTTAAGGTGCCAGTGCATGAAGGGACATGTTGAAATTTGTGTTGCATGAGTTCAAAAAGCACCAGCCACACACCAAAGGGTGTCACATGTTGTTGCAAAAATGTAAGCACCTTTCGATTTCCTCTCTGCTAATGTTCCTGCTACAGTACATGCCTTTAGCATAACAATTGCAGTGTCGCACTGCTGTGTGTCTCTGTGACATGTCCCTGCAACATGTCCCCTCATACCCTGGCATCTACTGTATACAAAAGGAAGGAATTCAATGCCTGAAATTGAGAATTTAGTGTATTACTACTACGTGTATAGGGTCTCCACTGTGAGTCTGTCATGGATGAATTACTGTTTAGTATTTAGGCATACATTGGACATTAGGTTGGGATGAAAGTTCATAAATCTGCTGACCATTTTAGAACTGTTGATTGCAATGAAAAACTCCCATATGCAAACTCCCTTGAAAAGAGGACTTTGAGAAATGCACACATTTCCACCTTATGCCACTAGAATAAAAATGCTATGGTGTCAAGACCTGGAGTCGTTACTATTCAAATAATATCAAATCTGATCATGTTAGTACACATCACTATCTTTGCTTAAAAAAAATCAAGAAATCTCCTAAACCGTTAAAGAACTCACTAATTGGCAAATTATGCATGTTTCATTTCATGTTTACTCCGCTTTGACAAGTGATTAAAGAAAAATTTAGGCTTCCATTGTATTCAAGTTTATGTGTACACGTATCTGAGTGAAACGCATTTCAACTGAACTGCTGGTTAGCGTGTAGGCATTATGAAATCACCTACAACTAATCACCAATGATACATGTAGATGCACGGAGATACACGTACGTGCTTACATGTGAAATGCCTACTCCTCAAATTATTCGGATTTGCGAAGTTCTGATAGTGGTACGTCGACTACTTCTTGGTCGGTAAACGTTTGTTTTACTACGCCGGGCTTATCACACTTTGATGTGAAAAGTGTAAGTCACAGAATGCCACGTGTGAACACTTTCGTTGTTACTCGATACCACTGTCCCACTTGGGGTCAATTTCACAAAGGCCGTTTTTGATTATGGTTTGCAACGTGCAAATTTGCACAGTGTAAGCGTCGCTTACACTGTGTGTTAAAGCTTGTTACACTCATTTGGCAGAATGTCACAAAGAAAGGAACTTTAAGCCCTCCATAGAAAACTAAATGTACATGAAATGTTAGTCATACCAGCTACGTATTATGAGGAATCAGGTTACATGTACTCACCGGCCTTGAAATCGATCGATCAGTCCGTTCAAACTTGAATCGAGCAATCATCAACCATCTTTACAATCATCTTCCAACAGAGCACGTTCTGAGTTGAGCCTTGCTAATCGTAAGCGAAAATAATCTAAAGAATAGCGTAATAAACCACTTTCACGTACGATAACCAGCTCTATTCGACACAAACCCATTTTATTTGAAACTCACCGCCGGTTACCCAGCTATGCGACCGGGCCGCTTTCAAGGGGTCATGTGATTTACAACCGCACGCTCGAGAATTGCAGGCGCAAGTAACCGGTGAATGTGTGTGTGACTGTGTGTGTTGGATTTCTCCGTGTTTATGTGCGTCAGAAAGTGAAACGTGGATAGTTTTTTACTCCAGTAGTTGAAGAGTTGTGGGATTCGATGCAGAGCTGCCCTCCCTTACACAAAGGTACAGTGTTAATCTTAAATTTCTTGAATAGATTCTACCTCCTCTTTGGCGGCCATTTTGGTTCGTTCGGTTCGGCTGAGGTCAGAAAAGTACATATAAGTTACTCGGCCGAGTTTGGCGACCAGACATAAATGTCCAGTGAAAAAAGTGAGCTTCATTTGCAACATATTCGAATTTTACCTAATAAGTTGGATTTTTGCAAGAATATAGAATAATAATTCTTAGATATTGACTTTTCTTGCAAGTAAATAGGTCGAATAAATTTCAATGACTGTGTTATAGTCAAGCAGCACTCTCGTTCTGCAGCCAATTGGAACGATCTTTACAACAGCTTGATATACAATGTCGCCTCAGGACAAACGTTCGTTACTCAAACTCAGTCAAAAAATTGGACTTTGTGAGCAAATATAGACAGGCTAAATTAGAATCTATCTGGCAAACCATCTGCATGTCACTGAATAAGAATGGACTCTTTTGTTCATAAAACATTAATACACAAGTAAGTAACTGGCTGGATATTCTAAAATTTCTCAATCAACATTACCTTCTGTAAAATCAAAGTGAACCAGTTTTGGTGTGAATTTTTATCAACTTACCAATATTGTGTTTTTGCATTCCTTCTACCATGAATGACTGGGAATTATTAATTTAGGATAACCTTTATTGTACATGTGTCAACTTCAGATTTTACTTCCAATTCAATTTCTGGTGGTCTGCAATAGCAGTACTGTCAAGTTCTATTAGTTGAAACTGTTATTTAAACACACTTTAAAGTGCTACTACGATGAAAATTTCTTGTTTTGTTTTCACCTTTTTTTAACTTCAAACTGTTGAATAGATGCCATATTATATGAAAAGCGATAAATTAGATCGATATATGCTTACACGGCCCAGGAATATATGTCCGAAAACCGCATTAAACCCTTCCGCCATTACTCAGTTCGCGAAAGAGAAGCCCGCGAATTTCATGGAAGCGGTCTTATCTCTAACCACGTGAATTGTGCTCGTGACGTAGAAGTCTCAACCATCGCCACAACAAAGGCGAGAGAAGAGTATAATGAAGAGTCGAAAATAGATCAAAATAGAGAGCCAAACATTGCATTATATGGATGTGCTTTCCGTCGAGTTCGTTGTCCAGTTCTCTTGAGAGCGATTTAGAGCAAATTTTTTTTGGCGAAGTCGGCGAACTCGCAGAAGTCGCGCCATACGATGACAGTTTAGAGCCTCTCGCTACCGAAGAGGAAGTCGTCTCACAATGCAAGAATGGATCAAGAAGCCGAACAAATATCCCAATTATCCCAAATCACAAACACTGAAATCCTTCCGATAATACAACAAATTTAACTGTTTCACACGTCTGTCGTGTTGGGTCCGTCAGCTGTTTCTTACTCTTGCTTTTTTTTTTCTTGTCGATGCGCGTTGAATTTGTTGTTATGTTCACAGATTTGTTGCAGTATCCTGGATTGTAGTTAGAGAGATTTTAGACCTAAAGATAATAAATCCTATAATAATAAGCTCCCTTCTAAAAGAAAAGCCCACATAACGCTACATGAAAGTTTTTTGAATAAATATAGAGCCCTGAGCCTAACATACATTCAGAATTTTATGGATGAGACAAAAGGTCGAGGAAAATAAATTCACGTCAACGAAGCGATGTCGCGAATCGCCCGTGTAATTGTGCGAACACGGCAATCTTACTACCCAGTAAACAAGCAAATGCGATTTAATAAAGATAAACTCTGATTTACCATCAGAAGTCTAGGTATAAACTTTGGAATACGCCGTCACATCGAAAGCGTTACTGAGAGATCGGAGAAGTGGCTCCCTCGAACGCGGTGAAAGGCTCTTGAAATTATAGCTAATTATGTACGACTTTGGGAACTCGCTACGCCGTACGCCAAGAGAAATTAATTGATGTTGGCTACGCAGTACGCGGAGAGAGATAAATTGAAATGTACGAGGGATGCTAGGAGTTGGCTACGCAGTAAAAAGAACAAGCGATACACAGTCAGGTTTGTTATGGTCGATTAAGCTCGGTTGTTTATATTTTCACGTTATACATGTATGTGGCCGCGTAATTCAAAAACATTTCGCGTAATGTTTTCGAACGAGGAATGCACGGCGATGTTCTTATGGTCCACTAGTTTATAGGAACTTCAAATAATATTCTTTTAGCGGAAGTTTAAGTGGGGAACGTCAATAGTGCACAGAATACACGATAATGTTTTGCTACCACGTACCACGTAGCCAAGTTAAATAAACATAAATTCTGCGCATCGCGGAGCCGGCTTGGCGGCGACACAGAAAATAGTTCATCAGGTGAGTTCATGCGAAGGGGCACATATTATGCAGTTAAGCCGAAATCTGTTGGGACTTATACATGTGTATGCACAAGACAACCGAGCGAAGTATCTCTTAGGTATGACAGGAAATGTGTATCTTACCGTACATGTGATGTTAGCACAAACGGCAAATAAATATTCGCCCACCATTCGACGATCCCGCTCAGATATGATTGCTGATGTTTTTCTTCCTGATGGCTCGAACTGATCCTGGTTTCAAAGTTTTCTTGTACCTTTCTCATAAAATGCTTGAGTAAATCATTCAGCCGTAAAATACACAGAGCAAATAGTGTCCAACAGCATTGAAGTCCTTCCGGTGCACGCAAACGAAGCTTTTCCGCTTAAAATAAACGTACCCACTCGTCAATGAACTGTGAATGCCAATTTCCGATTCATCGATGCTTTCTTTGTCGTAATCTTCAACAACAGAGTGCCGACGACGCATACTGCGGCTCAAAATCGAAGAGATGAATCTTGCGAACTCTCACACCTCTCCGAATGCATAAGAAAGTAGCCACGTTAGTTTTGTTGTGTTGAGACTTCTACGTCACTTCCTCTCTGGGCCAACTCGGCCCAACTCGTCCCGGTCATTTTTGAATTGAGTAATGGCGGCAAGCCGAGTTCGAAAACTACAGTTAAAATAATCGGACTTCCCGTACGAATTTCGACTTTAAACTTTGCACGGTGAGTAATATGTACTTATATTTTCGAAATATGGAGAGAACAAAAAATTCATATTTTTGATCATAGTAGCACTTTAACGTGCATTGTTGCTGACAGAAAGCATTTATGTGGGGCCTCTTTGCATGGATTTCCTGCCTGGATGAATAGCCCTACTTTATTTATGTTTTATTTATTTATTTATTTATTTATTTATTTATTTGTTTTGTTATTTGCTAAATACTGTATACAAGACGGTCACCCACCAACTGTTTCAGTTTTGTAACTAAATGGTGGCTACATGTATACATAAAGGACAAGACAAGCATTTTAACCCTTTTTGGGTGAGAAATCTAATAAACTAGCCAGTCCACCCACTCTTTCATGTAGAGCTGGCCCTTCAAAGACCTTTGCAAGTCACTGAGTAGGTGTTTCTAGTTACAGTTCACCAATCAACTTCTGTTATGTTACAGTACTTTTTTGCTTCAAATTTTGTCAGTGGCTGAGAATATATACTATACACATGTACATGTATATACGGGTCCATTCAGTGACTATTTGGCTTGTTAAGCATACAATAGTATTTTTCATTGTTTAAAAATACACCATTTATTAGGGGCTGCATGTACGTAATTATAAGAGCACGCAAAAGGTGTGCCTGTAGATGCCATACCAAAGGCACTAGCTACTCCTATTCCTCTGAAAGGAACTGTACAATATGGTTGCAGTTTTTTGGTTATTTCCCTTGGTATTTTATGTTTATTTTACTTTGTTTTTTTTTTCCAGGTGCATTTGTTAAAAACTGAAAACAGTACTTCCAAGTCTAACAGGGAATCCTTGGCAACAAAGCAGATAAGAAATACCACAACATTTGCAGTTCAGGGCCTATTTAGATAGTCTGAGTTTTACTTATGCTGCTGGTCTGGCATATCATTGGAAATATTGTAACGAGTTCACTTCATTTATCATTGCCTCTGGCTATGATTGTCGAAAGGTTTTTACACATTTCAAAATCCTCCAGCATTTTCTATGCCATGCACGACAGACATGAGAAAGTTTTAGCTTTTACATTGTATTTGCATGGAACAACTTGCACTGTAGGCTGTTCATTAGCATGTCGCATACAACATAGTCTAAATTGGCCCTTTATATGTACAGTGTAGTATTATTACTTTTTCAATTAGACCTGAAACTGAACAGAACAGAACAGAGGTATTAGTTTAAACATGGAGCAATCCTGTAGGGTGAGACACTTTTGCTCGGATCACTTGTTACATGTACATATTAAGCCACATTAGCAGTTCAGACATATTTGTAAGATTTTTACATGATGAAACTCAGGTCTAAATGATAAGTTTAAAATGTTCGTTTAGCCATGGACTTTTGCCACAAAAAGTTATAAATGAGGAAAAGCATCAAGAGGCAAAAAAACCAGGCTCAAAAGAAAACTGGGGCTATGAAGGAAAGAATGTAATAATTAAACATTAAGTTCAGCTAGCATGATGAAGGTGGCAACCAGCATAATGAGACGTCAAAATAAACCAAATTGAAGTCAACATGTACACACAGTGTACGTGGTTCTCTTTCCAGACTTTTTTTTGGAAACAGCTTTCTATCTTGCGTGTAATGGTTAATACATGTATTGAATGAGATCAAGTAACTGAAACTACAGCCCACCGAAGTTATACCTTCACAGATTCCTTTCATTTTTGTGTTGTAGGTGAAGTGACAAAAATGAATAGGTATGAGAAAATCATTTTTTCAGTCTAAAGCTTCAGTTTATTACATGGTGATGTAAGATACTGTATCAACCAGTGGCAAATTGACTGTTTTACATAACTTGATAATTTTTCATATCTTTTGGCAAAAAAAAAAAAAAAACTCTAAGCACAAAAAAATACTTTTAAGTTAAGTTACATTGTAATGTACATAAGAGATTTTTGGGGGCATATCTTTTTAATTTGTTTTTGACAAATGCTATCAAAATTAGATTGAAATATAATATGTACTTGTAATATCAAAGTACATACACTGTAATCACTACGCAAGAGCTTGCTTTGCAGTTGTGCGTGAGTGGCAATTGTGCATGTGTTTTTAAATTCTAAGGGAGCAGCTCCTAAACCAATTTGATGAAATTCAGCCAAAGTTGTAATATAGTTTTCCAGCAATACCATGTCCGCAAATTTGAATTTTCCTTCTATTTGAAAGGTTTAGCTTTTTTTCCAGAGGTACATGTAGTGCCTTTTATCTCTCAGCCTTACATTGTGAATTTTTAATTTTATTTGAAAGTTTTAGCTTGTTTTCTTAAGGTACAAGTAGTACGTTTTATCTCTTATCCATACTTACACATGGAACTTTAGCAGCTTACAAACAAACACAGATGCAAAAAATCTGAATCACGGTTTGTGAGACCACTGCATAAAGAATCAAATCCAGTGGCAATTGAAAGATGTACAGGAGAAGTCATATTTTTTGAAAGAAATTAAATTTTTAACCCTTTACTAGAATTGTTAAGCTTTAATCAATGGTTTGTACAAGTGTTTGTCAAAACAGTGGCCGTTACAGTAGCCTGTATGCAGACGGTCCTATGGAGTGGCTGATGACTTGATAGTCTAGCAATGGAAACATTTTTGGTTCCTCTGCTGTATTTGATTTGCAGTCGTAAAAGCTCTGGCTGATCAGTATTATTTTGCAAATGTATCAAGTTCTGTAAAGTATGTTAATCAACATCTTCAGACGACAGTGCAATGCAACACTTTAGTTTTAACTGTATTTTTTTTGTTTGGCTCTTCAGTAGAGACTAAAATATTTCAGTCAACCAAAGTAAAATTTTGCAAAGTACAGTGTGTGTATCTGTAAATGTGTCGAATGTAACAACCATTTTTAATCCCTAGGCCGTCACTTGTCAAGCTGAAAAGTCATAAGCCAACTTAGAGTTCAGTTAATGTTTATAGGGTTGCTCCATGTTTAAAATCGATTTGGTATTAGAAAGTTTTGTTAAGATATACATTGTATAATCATTATTCACTGTACGTTGTTGGTTTTGGTGGTATGGCAATTGTAGTGCATGTTTATATTTTGTATCCTGGCCATTTGAATTTCCGTAGAATATGTATTAGAAATTGCACTACAGTTTGCAATAAAAATTATCATTGAGGCACATAAGAATTGCTTGGAACGTTTGTCAAACACTGTTAACCAAAAGCCTGGAAAGCCCAGGGAAACCTGGGCTTCTAGGTTTTTGAATTCTTAGAACCTTGGGCTTGAGGCTTTTCAAGTACTGTGATGTTTTCCAACCACACTAACCGGGCTTTTCAGGTGCATATGATATGTTCGAACCAGACTTTATGGAAAACCCTGGTAAAACCAGACAAACAAGGTTTTTGAGGTTTTGTCTTTGAACCAGACGTACCAAGAAAGCCTGGTTAAACCAGGCTAACCAACCTTTTCAGGTAATTTTTTCGAACCAGACTCGCCATAAAAGCCTGGTTAAACCAGACTAACCTGACTTTTCAGGTTATAATTTTCGTCCCTAAACCGGCCTTACCAGGCTTCTGTGGTACAATACAACCAGACTCACCCTAAAAGCCTGGTAAAACCAGCCTTACCAGACTTTTTACCAGACTTGTTTTCTTCACAAAAGCCTGGTAAGTCTGGTTGAACCAGACTTGACCAGGCTTACCAGACTTTTTACCAGGCTCTTGGTGCAAGGGATAAGCCAGAGCAATAATTTCTGCTGATCAAAATAGGAGTTCTTGCTCGTCGTGAAGATTTGCACGCGCGATACTTGCTTACGAAAGCAGTTTTGGTTTTGCAGCAAAATGTTTGAATTTGCCGCTTTTTCAACCCAAAATTGCCTAATCTGAAACAAAATAAGCTCGTTCAGTGCATAAACATTTTTTTTTTTCAAACGACGGGGATCGACAAAATAATAGAATAACGTGATAATCAACTTGTTTTCCAGGCTAAAATTGGAACACACGAAATGATAACGCAATACGGTGCGTTGAAAATGCAGCGTAAAATCGCGCAAACCGGAAATAAAACATGCACGAAACTTTTGTTTTTATCTCGAAATTTTGCTCGATGACCCATCCTGACTTTTTGTATGCATGTAACATCAATAATGTCAATTCAAATAGTAGCAGTTGGGGGAAAGTTATTAAGTGGAATTTTTTGTAATTCAAAAAATGACTTTTCGATAGAACTTAAGTTCTACCGAATAACTTTTTGCCATACCGCCACAGAAGTTAAAGAATTTAGGGATTTAGGGAGCTTTCTAAAAACGGAATAAAAAGGGTTAAGTGACCGAATTTGTTTTTCAGATAGTTGGCAAAAACTGAAAGTATTGCCCGACAAAAAGTGGTGTTAAGATATTCATAGTTTGCCCACATGCTCAGAAATATGTCTTTGTAATCTTTCCTACGATGATGTATTAAAAGGTCGTTTAAAAGAAAGTTGTCTTCATTTGCAGGATAATTCGAAAAACGAGTGGGCGTTCCAAAAAGCCATTACAATTCAGACTTATCGTAACTATCATCCCATTCCCGTTCCTTTTAATATCATCTCTATTATTGTTATGGTGGTGAGTGGTCTTCTAAAGAAATCGAAGGTAGCGCCAGCAGAAGAGACAGAAGAGTCAAAAGACTATCAAGTAAGTTTGCTGTAAAATTTATCTTTTCACAACCCTTGAAACACAACAACAAAAACTAGAGGGTGTATGGTTCCAACCTTCCCCCCCCCCCTCCCCACCTCCCATTCCCCTTGTGTCATGGAAGGGGTATCAATTTGTTTGCTCGTTCGTACAAAGACAAATGATATTTAAAAAAGGATATTATAGATGGTCGTAACAAAGGAAAAAAGATCTCAGTGAAAACACAATTCTTTCCTGGCTCTCTTCGTTTTGTTTATTGGTTTGTTCGATCGTTTTCTGACGTTTTCAGAGGGCCAAAGCTTTAAAAAAATGATCATGTCAGGTTGTCGGTTTCATGAATTTAACATACTGGTAAAAAAGCTTCACATGGTGAAATTCTCGTCAGCTAAAAGTGGGGATATCTCAGTTTCGCATTGGCAAACGTAGCAGTGCTAATTAGCTCAACTCGTTCTACAGAATTAATTCGACTGTTTCAGAAATACAGAATGAGGTAGAACACCTGTAAAACCGATTAATTGCATCACTAATTATTTTTGTTTCAATCCATGGTGTATACAATTAAACTAGGACTTGTTAGAACCGTAGTGGATAGGGTTTATAACATAAACAACGCGTGGTCGGGTTTCCATATGGGACATCAAGAAACTAGTTTATATTTTGCGCAAAAACTGCTTTCCTTCTAGTTTGATGGAAAAGGTCTTCAATCAATATCTTACTAGGGTTCAGGAGTTCTACAGTGCCTGGTGAAATACCAACACATTATTATAAATGACCCTACCCAGGTCCTCTATCAAATGTTGCTCAAAACAGAATAAGGCAGCTACTTGAACGTTATTGTCATAATTTAGATATTAAGTTAGCATTTTCTTCGTTTAAAATAAGAAACCTGTTTAGTGTAAAAGATTCTGTCCCCAAGGAGCTACGCTTTCACGTTATCTATAAGTTTGCTTGTGCAAGCTGTAAATACTTGTTATATTAGTGAAACCACTCACTATTTTTCCTCACGCGTTCGTAAGCATCTTTTTTGGGACAGGAACTCTCATATCTATAAACATCTCCAATCCTCTGAACTATGTCGCTTGTCATGTTCTGAGGATTCCTTTACTATTCTTGACATAGCCGCCACCAAATTTCACGTTAGACTCAAAAAGGCCATGTTCATCTGTTGGGAGAAGCCTGTTTTGAATAAACAGTTGCATCATGTTAATCTGTCTCTTTCCTTTTAGCGTTTTTCTTAGTTACTTAACTTCTTTAAGTGGTTTGCTGCACGTTTAACCGCATTTCCTTTAGTTTAGCAATTTGATGGTTTTCACTAAGCCCATCATATTAACGTTTCTTACAAATTCAAATGCAATGAATTTTCTATCAACTGAAAATGACAGAGATCACTGTTGAAACATGTCTTGTAAACTTAAAAACGTTGTTTTAATTCAAACAATCACAGGTAATATTTTGTTATTATTCTACATAATGATCAGATTACAATGACATACACAGAGAGCGAATGGTGAATAACATAGGCGGCAGTTGAACAAATAAACAAATATTTACACGCGAAATGAAAAAAAAAATTATAAGGGGGGAGAAAAGCGTTTTCCTTCTAGGTTCCAACACATTTTTTTAGCGCTTATACAAGACGGCCGCTTTATGCTAATGGCATCACTCTGTCGTTTAAAAGGAGTTTTTTAGTTCGGATCATGGCTAGTTTGTCCAAAGGGCGCTAGCCAGCCGTAGTAAGGTCAGAACTGGTCTCCTTTCATACATAGAACTAATTACACTCTCTTAGATAGGGTCGTTTCTCATTAATGAGGCTTCACTTTTCTTTTTCTTTCTTCACAAGATGAGCACGAAGGTTCTTCTGGACAGCTACAGGCTCAAATACGGGGATTTCTTTCCGCCTCCTACAAGTAAGGCTACTGAAAATCACTATACTTAAAGTTGAACATGCGTAGAAATCTTACCTTGACCGGCATATCCGATATTATAAGTGTGAATTCCGACTTTGTGAAGGCATCATTCCTTATTTCTGGGACCGGAATCCCCCCCCCCCCCTTTTCCGCCTCTATAACTCCGAGAATATTAAAGTTATGACAACAAACAAACTGTTTTCTTTGAGGTCCGCAAAGTCCTGACGACGTCCAATAACATAAGAATCACGTCAGGTTCGCAAACGGCGGCAATCTTGTATCCACAATCTTGGATTTCTTGATTTTTTTCCAAAACCACCGAAATGTAATACAATTGACGAAAAAGTACTCGAGAACACGATAAAAGAACAGAACACCAATATCATGAAGAAATAGAAGAGTTACCTCAAGAAAGTTATCATTTTTCGTTCTGAAATGAAAATTCAAAATTGTGAAAAAAAAAACTGCCTGCACAATGTGGTTGCCATCGTAACGTCAGATTTGATGGAAGAGGAATTGAAGCTAAATGATGCTTGGATACCTACGATCAAAAAGCACAACAGCCGACCTGTGAGGAAACAACATCTAATAGTCGGAATAATAACGAGGATCGAAATGCACCAATAGCAGCGAACCAACATGCTACAAATAGCGACACGTAAACAATGGACCTCATCGCCTAATGAAGACTAGCACTATTGCAGTCGAAACGTGGCGATCAACAACTCAAAGCGTTTCCATTGTGAGACAAGCGTCGAATAAACGTTCATCTTTCCTATTTAAGAGTTTGTACGGAAATGCTATGAAACATCTTAAATTGCCACAAATAAGAAAGGATTCGAAATGAGAATAATTTGCCTTATTTCTTTGTTGCATTGGTCATTTTCTGAGGGCTTCCTGGGCTTGTTTGAAGCTTTTTGGGTGAGAAATTGACGTTTGCATCGTTAAGAATTAGTTAAAGGTATGAAATAGTTTGACACTGCACCTCACTTGAAGGTCGATAAATTCCATCACAATAAACGAATCGCCATAAAACTTCAAAAGTGTATTTTTGGGTCTTTGGTCTACCTCTGGTCTTTCTCGTGGGTTCCAGATCCTAATTTAAGCCGTCGAAAACCCTCCTAAATATGAGACTCGCCTTTCCTAACATGCGTTTTCATTTGAGGTGCACACATGAATTTTTGTGAGCCGCGTTTCGACGACAAAATTGCTCTCAGCCGGGGAGAGGTTGAGTGAGATTGTCGACAAGCAAAAGAGGACACTGCGGAGTCCGGAGAGGTCGGTTTGCCCGGAAATAGAGGACTATCTACCCTGCGTACCAGAGGTTTCTTCTCGCTAGCATAGAGAACATAAGTCGCAACCGGAAACCGCGCAAGAAAAGCCTCTGGCACCCAGGGTAAGGACTATTAGAACGCCCGTGAAATTCACTCGCCTCACTTGACACCACGAGCACGCTTTGATGTCTTCGTGTGACAATATATTAGGATAGCGATTTGTTCCGTCACATTTACCTGTTTACCACAAAAAAAAATGTTGTCAAAATTTAGACGCAGAGAGGAGGAGCAGTTTCCACCTAGAAAAAAAATTGCACCGGTTTTCAAAGGAATGGAAATAGTGGTAGGTATTTTTCCACGGTCACAGCAACATTTTTTAGGGTAAGACAACCCTACATATCGGAATTAAATAATGAGGTTGATGTACGGCCAGTGAGCGGGATCTCTTAAGCTTGCGCCAAATACTCGGCTTAAATTCATCGAATGGATTAAAAGGATAGTTCTTCAGACGTCCCCGCTAAAACAAAATTATGGCTTTCCACGTCAAGTGAGGCGAGTAAATTTCACGGGCGTTCTAATATTTCCCTATTTTCGGTTAAACCGACCTCTCTGGACTCTGCAGTGTCCTCTTTTGTTTGTCGACAATCTCACTTAGCCTCTCCCCGGCTGATGGCAACTTTGTCGTCGAAACGCGGCTCGCAAAGATTTATGTGTGCACTTCAAATGAAAACGCATACTAGGAAAGGCGAGTTTCGTATGTAGGAGGGGTTTTCGACAGCTTAAAATAGGATCTGGAACCCATGGGAAAGACCAGAGGTAGATCAAAGACCCAAAAATACACCTTTGAAGTTTTATGGCGATTCGTTTATTGTCATGGAATTTATATATTGAACTTCAAGTGATCTGAGGTGCAGTGTCAAACTGTTTCCTGCCTTTAATTAATTCTAAATGTTCAGCAAACATAGAAAAAATAAAAACGTAATTTCTCACCCAAAAAGCTTCAAACCAGCCCAGGAAGCCCTCAAATAATGAACAATACAGCAAAGAAATAAGGCAAGTTATCTTTATTTCGAATTATTTCTTATTCGTGGCAATTTAAGATGCTTTATAGCATTTTCATACAAACTCTTAAATGTTGCCGATGCCATTATTATCTATAGCTTTTAAAAAACAGTCTAATTTATGCGCAACTCTCAACGTTAGCTTGGGCTGCCTGTGTTATTACGAAGACTTTTCACGCCAAAGTGTACGCAGATAAACTTTAGGAAACGACCCCCAGTTTGGTTTGGGCTAGAATTTCTTTTTGTTTCCCGTTAAGATGAATCGGTTTCTAATTTTTGCAACAAATTTAATTAGTATTTCTCCAAGTTACGTTGCAAGACAGAATACGTCCTACGTGTGATATGGGTTTTCCAGTGTTTCATTACATACCTTAAGGCGGCTAATTACCGACTAGCTTAAAGTGACAGATGTCTGGTGTTGATAATTCCATAGACAAACTCAACAAGGTGCTTGATGACACAGCAAATACTGAAAGCATGATGAACCAGGTTCTTTACAGAATCTTCACGAATCAACAAGGCTGTGATAAGGCTCTCCTACCAACTGGTCGAGAGGTACAGATTAATGAAATTTCCTTTACCGCATGAAAGAAATTGACTTTAGAAATGGCTTCATCAGATTCTTTGAGAAACAGTCAGTCCTTATAGCTATTAAATAATTCGTAATTAAATAAGTTGATTATTGTAATCAGAAAAAAAAAATAAATAAGTTGATTATTGTCAGTAGTAATATGTTAAGTTAGAATTTTGTGAAGATCATCGCAGTGAAGGTGTTTCAACCTAAGCGGTTGAAAAGAAGAAACCTGAAAAAATTCAGGCTTGAACGGGAATCGAACCCATGACCTCTGCGATACCGGTGCAGCGCTCTAACCAACTGACCTATCAAGCCAACCAGCTCCCAGTTGGCTTAATAGCTTCACTGCGATGATCTTCACATAATTCTATCTTTATCCGCAGTTCATATATATGAATTTCATATATTAATGCTCAATATGTTAAAGGAGCTACGTCACGGATAACGCATCTTGAAAAAACTGGCAAGTTTTTTCAAGTTTGTCATTCGTAATCCGACGTCTTAATCTTTTTCAGTCGCAACCATCCTTGTTTAGTTTTGGTTTATTATTACTTCTTCGGTGTTTTTCTATCTTGGGAAACTACTATTTTGAGGTTTCCTTCAACGAGAAAATAATTTTGTCAGATCAGAAAAAATGAATGAAAGCGACGTGACATAGCTCCTTTAAGTGTTGTAATTATTTTTAATTATTGATTGTTCCCGAAATGCCCCTTTGGGGAGTCGAAAAATTAAATTTTTAAATTGATATCATCATAAACAGTCAGTCGGTCTCTTTTATGTCGAAGCCGCGTTGCAATAGTCGAATTTCTTCATATTTACGTTGAATAGCCTCATAATTAGTTCCAAAAATCCGCAAACATAGCGAATGGCATTCAAAAAGTATTTAATTTATTTTGAACGATTTTAAGTGGCACATAAAAACTTAAAACGATCACAGATGGGGCGAAATATATCAACAAAAGATCGAAGCGGCCAAGATTTTATCGAACCGCACAAAAGTGAATCGAAACGCACAAAAATGAATCCAACCTCGTTTCCAGAATCTCGTTTCTTCCGGTTTGAAATTGAAAGGTACCGGAAGTTGCATACCGGAAATGTTGTAGCGGAAATGACTACGATGCCCAAACAGCCGGAAGTAACTTGTAAAGTTAAACACATTGTCTATTTATTTGGAGACGAGGAGTGTAAGCGTTTTCAAAACTGACAGTCAGAAACCAACTCAGCGACTGCCAATTAGAGGAATTCTTACGGCCCCTGTAAGACACACCAGTCCTCTCTTTCGGCTTTACCTCGGTGTAAGAACCTGTGAAACTCACGGATGACGTAAAACAAATGAAACAAAAACATTTCAAACAAAACCGTACAGCAAAACAAAAGCTAACAAACAAACAAAATCTTGTCAGGTTCTTACACCGAGGTATGTATCACCCATAAATGAAAAACAACCATAAATGTAATAAAAATCAACCATAAATGTAATACCGACCATGAATGTAATAACAATCAGCCATAAATGTAATAAATGACTAACCATAAATGTAATAATTTTTGAAGCATAAATGTAATAATCCGACTCGCCATAAATGTAATAAATTTTTTTCCATAAATGTATTAAACAGGATACCAATGGCTATTAGGATATTTCAAGTTCATAAACCTTTCTTGCAAGGACTTTCTATCAATAATTATGTAACATTATTTACTAATTATTGAAGCAAGCTACTCATTTTGAGGAAATAAAAGGAGAATGTTGATTCACTATTCCTTTACTGGTATGCCACGCAAGTAAACTGTAGCTGAAATATATTGTTGTGTTGTTATCAAGAGAGGTTAAATTATCCTCTCTTGGTTATTATTTAAGTTAAAGGTTTCAACTTTGACAAATCAATGGCTACTGTTGAACTTTTTGTTGCCAAATAACTGGTTTTAATTCATTGCAATTCAAACAAATGCTGGCGAAAAAGGCGAAATTCAATTTGAACATGTCACAGAAATTATACATAGAGAGTTTAGTTTGGTTGTGTGTGCATCTTTAGAACTCTTTAAAATAGAGCAGTTACATTTAATTTATTTGTATACTACGGTAGCAAATAGTTTTGGGCTTCCATATTTCTACCGCTTTAGCCACTGAGATTTTCCTGCAAACATTAACCAAAGATGGTTCTTCTTGGCCTGTCGTGGGCTATGGAGAAGCTGTGCGCAGCAGTATACGTAAGGGTTATGAAAATCGGGACTAACAATTTTGGCAGAATATTTACCTTGCAAAATGTGAGGAAGTACGTGGCCTTTGAGCGACTGGAAGTCAAGAAGAAGCGCAAGTGTACATATAACACATGCCAAACTCTGCTGTATTTTGTTTATAAGAGATCAGAGAAACATAGGTTAATTGTTGGTCTGTTATACTATGTATGAACTGGGACTACTAAGGGTAAGGATTTAACTACGGGGGCGTCCTGATTATTTAGCTGTGGCCTCACAAAAATGGAGACAGAATAGAGACTGAAACAGAAAAACGGATTGCACACTCCTAACAAAGTCATCTACATACATACCGACAGAGAGCTATCTAAGCTACACATCAGCACAGTGCACTGAAGAGAACTTGCTTACTTACGATGCCCGAAATCGTCTTGATCTTTTTGGTCACAAATGAGTGGTTCGACAAGATTACTCTCAAGCTACCCACTTAAGACAGTTCTAAATCTCATTTACTGTTAGAAGCCATTTCATCGACTTTTATTGCATTTATGGTTAAAACTTATTACATTTGTGGTGAGTCGGATTATATTACATTTATGGTTGAAAAATTATTACCAGTTTATGGCTAGTCATTTAGTTATGGTTGATCGTTATTACATTTATGGTTGATTTTTATTACATTGATGGTGAGTATTACATTTATGGTTGTTATTACATTTATTGGTGATACAAGGTAAACCCTCTCTTTCGACCGTGACTTATCATTGGATTCTGCGAAATTTACATTTATGGTTGATTTTTATTACATTGATGGTGAGTATTACATTTATGGTTGTTATTACATTTATTGGTGATACAAGGTAAACCCTCTCTTTCGACCGTGACTTATCATTGGATTCTGCGAAATTCATCTCCAGACGCCTTGACGGTTTCGAGAGAACTATAAGTGTTTTATCCTTAAGGATCCACGAATCCCATCCTTCGATCAGAAAATCAACTGCTTTCAGACCCAAATGTACTCTTGCGACTTGTTAGTCATCAAAGGCAACACAAGGGAGACATTGTCATTTCGCGTTTTGTACGAAGGGGAAGAACGATCCTTCTTCGGCGTAAGTCTTGGTAGCTCTTCAAAAAAGAGCTGGATTTCGCTGGGCTGGGATCGCACAAATGCTGCGTATTTTTTGAGAGAATTAGATTTCGATTAGTACAGGGTGGACTGCCTTGCTTTAGCTGAGAATAACAGTTCAGAGACGCTGCATAATGAGGCAATGCAAAGAGTAGACCCAGTGATAAACGCCCTTATGGGCTCAAGAAGTATAATCAGACGGCGGCATTCTGTATCATGTATCATATATCATCTTTTAAGAGAAAACACTTTTGCTTATATTCTTTGAAGATTTTGTCCGTAACGGAACGCCATATCCCTCTATCGCTTATGTACTAACTTCTTTATGCCAATATGCTTACTATTTTTGTTAGTTGTCAAACCAGTCACTTGACTATCTGCCAAATATAGATTCATTCACAATATCATTATTATTCAGAATAACATTGAACCTTACCAGCTCCATTACATGGCGGAATTCAGCCCGATTGGGAGGCTGAAATTTCGTTTTAACTTCATGATGAATTTAAGCCTGGCGCAATTGTATTGCGTGGGTAAGACCACAATCAAGGTGGTGCCTATAATAAAAAATTTCATCATTTGAATGGTCTTTCGCGCACTAGAGTTCACATCTCAACTAGGGCTGAAATTTGACTGTGTTTGCGTGAGGGTTTTAGCCTGTATCGGTTGAAAATTCCAACTGAGGTAGCTCAAACCGGACTGTAATTTTCAGCAAAGGTTGAATGTCTCCCCGGGGTGAAGTGTTAAATGTTAAGAAAGGCATTTAAGGCTTGTTAAGAAGGCTTTCTTCTAAAAAGTCACTCTTTTAATGGATAGAAGAGTAGGCACGATCGTCTATTTAATGGCTCGTTTTCTTGTTGTTAACAGCGAATAAATTCCAATTTTTCCGCCACTAAAACTATTCAAAGCAGTTTTAACATGCGGCTAACGGGCTAATTTCAGGTTACGTAATCAGGTGTGCATTTCAATGTAGTAACCTAATGTTTCTTAAAATGCATAGGCGTGGGATACCAATGATGCTATAAAGGTCGAAGGTTACCTCGTTACTCTTCAACATAACTTTGAGAAAGGGAGCTGTGGTGCGAGATATCTCAAAGAATTTTCTTCCAGATTTCCACATTTCGAAGTAAGTAGGCATCTTAAAATGTTTGGTTGAAGTGAACATCCAGTCATTTTGTAATAAAACCCCGTGAACAAAAACGGCTTTACATTCATGACAGACAACATGGATTCTCACTTTACACATGCAGCACTGAGCTATACAGAATCACGCTGCACAAGCACTTAAAATACGGCTACATGAAGTCTGCCAGAAGTGCTTCCATTCTAAATAAAGTGCCAAATTTTAACAAATTTGTCGCATCGTTAGCAATTGCTATCAGCTGGAGTCCGTCCTAAGTAATAAAACATAATCCCTGATAGACCATCGAGAGGAGGGTATAGGGTGTTTTCGTGAGCCGTGAATAGCGATATTTATTTGGTGTGAAAAGTGAAATGGCTGTTTTCCTGCTTGTGAAACGTGATTTGCTAAGCAGCCGTGAGCCGTAATTTGCATAGATTATTACCCCTGAAGCGAGACCAGAGTGTTTTAATTGTCGTATAAATTGTTATTTTGTGGCCATCGTGCAAAATGTCGTGAACGATGAAGAACTAGAGAGTACGTGAAATGAATATTGCCCTCCATCGTGTGACCACGGAAATGTTTTCATCTCAATACCAATTTTAGTACATAATTCTAGGTATAGTGTGTTCCGTGATCAAAGAAAAAAATAACACACAGAATTATCACATTTCTTCAACCTTTTTGGCCCTATTTTAAGGTCATGATTCTTGAAAGTGGAGATACAAGGTGGTTTGGAATGGGTGTGGTTTACGAAAATTACGCCTTGCATAAATTCCCTGGATTTGAGGATGGAACTGTGGGATACCACACAGATGACAGGTTAATCTTCGATGGACGTACTCCTGCAGAAGGGAAAAAAACTACAGGTGAGGCGAGCAACATTTTTATGAAAGCGTCTCTCTCCTCATTGGGAAAAAACTCTTGGAAACTATCCCATTGGGAACACACTTACACAGGTTCAACGTTATCGTCTCGATAAACACAAATGTTTCATCTTCTCCTTGCACTTCTGTACACAGACGGTTCCGAAACTCCAAAAATAAACTCACTTTTTGCTGTAAAAATACTTTGTAAGGCAATGCGTGCCATTCCATTGCCCCCAACCCTCCCCTCACCCTCACTCCCCCCTCCCGACCTCTCTTTTAGTCTGCAGCAAGGGACGAGTTTCGTTATTCTCTCATCCTGTTTTCAAAACTCAGCTAACCCACCCTACCATTTTGTTTGCAAATGAACGACCGATGAAATTTTTGTGTGTGTGTTTTTTATAGAAAAGTATCAATTTCACACTGAAATGTAATCTTTAATTTTCGTTCTTAGAAAAATACCTCTAGCAAGTGACGGGCTGAGTTTAAAAGCGGTTTTAAGCGTTAAAACGATTTTTTATGCTGTCGATTTTTCAAACACTGGGTTTAGACAAAGAAAATATGGCGAGAACGAAAGCTTAAGTTGCAGTAAAAAACGACTGTGTGTTTTCGATTCTTATCAAAAACGGTTGCCAAAATGTGTCTAAGCAATAAGCAAACATCCAACGGCAGGTGCTGACAAAAAAAAATCGAAATAAAGTGAACAAAAACCTTAAGTGCGGCTGGCATCCACTCCTCCCCCTTCGCCCCAAACTCGTTCGAGGGGTACTGACAATGACAATGAAAAATAACACGCTGAATGTATTTTTTAAAAATTCTGCTGGTAAACATTTTTTTCCACAGCGTTTTCATATTTAAATTAGTACAGGGAGTTCGCTGAGTTTAAATGACTGTTTGCAAATTAGCCGCTAAGTTTTTCAATCTTTACAATAATAAATTGCTTTTAATTATTGTTATTTCATCTTAAAATATGAGCGCTTCGGTGTGTTTTCTCACATAGGCGCTACTGCGGCCCGTCGAGGAGACGTGATTAGATGCAGCGTGATGTTTGATGATGAAAAAGAAGAACATGGGAAAGTCCAAGTTCCAGTTGTGTTTACTGTAAACGGGAGCAGGATTGTTCCAGAAGGAGATCAGACAATGATTAAATGCAGTCCCGACAGAAAGCTCTACCCTTACATTGCTTTTCTGTACGAAAACAGCGTGTTAGCCAAGGTAAAATTCACTTTGCTTTAGTTTAAACATCAAATAAACGATTGGCCCAATTTAATTGCCACATATTTAATCCGCTTTCGTAGTTTAAATGATTATTGCTCCAATCAGGTTGTACTCAAGGGTTGTTGGACTAAGATTTGCAAACTGAGAATACGTCCTGCCTCGCCCCAGGCGTCCCTCCTTATTATATGACGGTGCGCGTGGCGTTGTGGGATAGGTGGACTGCAGCCTGTGGACGCGCTCCGCGTTTTGCCTCCTTCCCACGACGTCCCGCGCTTCCTGTTTGCCCGCGCCTGGGGACGTCCTTAATCCTTAATGGTTTTGGTGAAACACGCGGATCTAAGCACTCTTGTATATAACTGTAAATGGTTTGAACCCAGGAGTCATATCACAAGTCGGTAAATTAAGATCGTTCGGGTGAGTGTTTTTTCTTTTTTGTATTTTAATATTTTTATTTGATATTAGTAATTTCTTACATCTTACAATACACACTATTATTTACATACACGAACAAAAGACTACACGCATATTACAAGTACAGCAGACCCTTTACCTGGTTCGTATTCTAAATTACAACTTTAAAAAAAATATATATATAACTTATAACTTATATTATGCGCAGTACAGGACAGTTTTATACGATTTTTATACCTCGATATAGTTGCCCCATTTTTTTGCATGGATTGGCCATTTATTACTAGGTTTAACAATACTGGTTTCAAGTTGATAAATTTTCTTTACTTGAGCCTTAAATGTAATAATAGATGGTTTAACCTCAATACATCTACACCAATATATATGTTTCTTTGCAATTAACAAAATGTGGTTGATAAACAAATCCTCTTCGTCGGTTATGCCTAACATTATATCTTTAAGAGAAAAGGATTTAATTTGAATATTCTACTGGCCCATCCATTTTATAACTTCTCCCCAAAACTTCTCGGTATAGTGGCAAGTTGAAAAGATATGTTCGAGAGATTCGTCTGCCTTCCCGCAAAAGGAGCAGGCTGGAGATGATGTTAATCAGCTTTGCTTAGGAGGACATTTGTTGCAAGACATCTGTTGAGAAGTTTATATTGAAATTCCCGCGATTTTGTGTCCAAAGCAACACGATGTGGTAAGCGATATATTTTCTTCCAATTCAATTCATCATCATTTTTGAACAAAGCGTTGTATTTAAGTTGAGCTGTAGGTGGAGTAATGAATCTATTTCGGAGTTCCTTGTAAATAGTCTTCGAAACAGCTTTAGAAATTAAAACATTTTGCCCGTTTAACTGTAACTGGGTTTGATTTTGTAAGTTGAAGGGCTCGATATCACTATAATTGTACGTTCTTAGAAATCTACGCCATTCTGCAGGAAGGGCATCAATTACACAACAAAGTTTAAATACGTCTAACGGAGAGATATTAAATTCCCTTAGCTTATGTCTTGTAATGAGCTCGTTATCTTCAGAGACGAGGTCTCCTAATCTAAGTATACCCTTACCTGCAAGTCTATGATTGTAAACTGATTTTCCATTAATGCAGATAGCTTTATTGTTCCACAGAACAATTTTTGAAAAGTCACCACCTGTGAGGCCGTTTGCAATATCTTGCCTTGCCGCCAAGCATTCTACAAAATATTTTAAACATTCTTCATAAAAAATTGGAAGTTTGATAGGCAATTTTTTTACATCAAAGTCACAACATAGAATAAACTTGCCACCAACAGGTTTTAAGTAATGCAGTAAAATCGTTTTCCAGTTGCTGGGTTGTTTACTTGCGAGTCTTTTACAAAAAGAATTCTCTGGGTTCTTATAATGGGGTCGAGGTGTGGGGCTTTGAGTCCGCCATCTTCGACCTCGCTCACAAGAGCAAGACGTTTGACTTTGTCTCTTCCTTTCCAAATAAAGTTAAAAATGATTTTATTAGCTTCGTTAACAAATTCTTTATCTAAACAAATCATACTCGCGCGGTATAAGAATACTGGGATAATAAACGTTTTAACTATTTGAATTCTGCCGATAAGGGTCAAGTCTCTCCACCTCCATCTTTTTAACTTTTTCTTAATAGAGTCGATCAATTCATCAAAATTTAACTTCTGTTTAGTTCGATTGTCATATGTGAAATAGATTCCGAGGATTTTGAGAGCTTTTTAATTCTTTATACCGTTAAGAAGGTTAAGGTCGAGGGATAAATTTCTGGAGTTTCCAAGTAACATAATTTCTGATTTGTCACGATTAATGTTAAGTCCAGAGCACTCTCCAAACAATTCTAGAAGCTTAAGAAACCTTAATAACGAAATATCGTTCAGGAGAAAAGCCGTTAAATCATCTGCAAAAATCTGCAGTTTTATTTCTTCTCCGTCTACCATTATTCCCTGGATGTTTTTGTTACTTCGTATACTTATATTTAAAATCTCCAAGACAATGATAAACAAATAGGAGGAAAGTGGGTCTCCCTGCCTTACACCTCGCTGAATTTCAAAAGAAGCAGTAGCAAAACCGTTATTCATCACGCAACTTGATATATTATTGTAAAAAGTTTTAATCCATTGAATAAACGAAGGTCCAAAACGAAAAGCAGAAAGGGTGCGAAACAGGAAATCCCTACTTACAGAGTCAAACGCTTTTTTAAAATCAATCGCTATTAGTCTTCCTTGAATTTGATATCTTTTAGTGTAATCCAAAACGTCGTCGATAGATCTTACAGCATCACAGATAGTTCTGTCTTTGACATATGCACTTTGATTATGGTGTATGATGTTAGGGAGAACAGCTTCTAGTCTTTTTGAGATGCCTTTTGAGCCATTTTTTACGTCAACGTTTATGAGCGATATTGGCCTCCAATTTGATATATCCCTTCTGTCTTTATCTTTCTTTTCAACAAGTGTTATGATAGCTCGCTTCTGTGAGTTGGACAACTCTCCGTGATCATAAGAGTAATTTAGGCTCTCCACCATCAGGTTTCCGACAATGTTCCAAAAGGCCTTATAGAATTCGACTGTTAGGCCATCTTCGCCTGGCGATTTGTTGTTCTCAAATAATTGAAGACTTTTAAAACATTCGGCAACTGTGAATTTCCCTTCACAGATTTGAGCATTATCAGCGGTGAGTTTGGGTATTTCAGGGTTCTCAAGAAAAGAGTTAAGCAAGTCTATTGAAGGAGTCAAAGAGTCGTCTTTATAAAGATCCGTGTAGAACTTTTCAATCTCATACATAACATTTTTTGGATCAGTAATTAAAGTACCCTCCTTATTAAAAACTTTGCGGACGGAACTTTTTGCCTTTTTGTGTGATTCGAGATTTAAGAAATATTTATTGCTCTTCTCTCCTTTTTCATGCTAGGTTGCTTTTGATCGAATTATTGCACCTTGAGCTAAATTTTCATATAAATTATCATATTCTATCTTTAAATATTCTAGTTGTTGAAGGTTTTCATCGGATGGGTATTGTTCACAGTTTTCTTCGCAGGTTTTCAAAGAAGCCTCAATGTCAGTTACTTTTTCCCTTTTTTTACGCGCCTTTTCTTTGCCGTATTCCATCGAAACCTGTCGTATTCTATATTTAATTAAGTCCCACCAAAGCCTTTTATCGGTAATTGTGTTGAATTCATCCAAACAAATTAGCATAACCTCATTAATTAATGTGATAAAGTTGTCATCCTCCGCCAGGCTGGCGTTAAATTTCCAAAAAGAAGGGCCGTGGTTTTGCTTACTTATATTATTAAAATGAAGCACAATTGCCGAATGATCAGAATTTATGGAGGAGATAATATCAGTTATTTCAATGTCTTCCTGACAAGCGTCACTTATTAACCAATAATCAAGTCTTCTTTGAATAAGCGGACGTTTTTGCCTCCAAGTATATCGTTTAGTTTCAGGATTTCTTATTCTCCATATGTCTACTAAATCAAAATCTAAACACAAATCGCTGATATTTTTTGTGGAATCCTTTTTAGACGGGTTGCCAACAGAGCAGTCAAGATCGGTGTCGAGCGCAACATTAATTTAAAAGTCACCTCCGATAAAAATTTTGTGCTCTTTATCGGCGACAAGATTTTCAATGGTCTTATTAACGTTTCCAAAAAAATCACATTGCTCTTGCACCTTATTAGGTGCATAAATATTTACAAGCAGGAAAGCTGAACTTTGTACTTCAGCTTCTATTATTAAGTAGCGCCCTTCATTATCGGCATTGACAGAGTTTAATTTGAAATCTAAATCACTCCTTACTAGGGCCATTACTCCACAGCTACGATTAGTACCGTGTGAAAAGAAGAGCTTACCTTGCCACTGTGTTTTCCAGATGTCTTCAACTTCCACCGTGCTGTATGTTTCTTGTAGAAATACAATGTCATATTTGCGTTCATTCAACCACATAAAAAGAGCCTTTCTTTTCTTTGTAGACCGAATCCCTCGAACATTTAATGAAAGAAGTTTAAAATCAGCATATTCCTTCTCGAATGGAACAATTGATCATGAGATGGAATTGAAAGACTGCGCAAAAATGCGAAAAAAGGCGAAAGAGTGAAAAGAAAGTGAATTTATAATCTACCCGAGGTCTTTTGGGTCGCACGTTTTTAACACATTTAACACAAGACAAAGGAAGCTTCACTTTACACATTAACACTAAACATAATAAGTAAGAGGCAGCAGATATTTTGTATCTATAGCGCTGCCTTAGGAATTCGAGGCTATTCATATGTATAATACCGTGCTCCCGCCCTAAACTAAAACAAAAGAACAGAGAGTTAACTAAAATAATTACCATAGCCCTGACAGTATACACAAAAACACATTAAATTGTTCATCTTGGAAGTGTTTGTCAAGCAAAGTTGATTTATAACGGAATCAGTTCGCCATCAATAAATAACTTATCTGGCTCGGGATTGCTGACAAAAGCCGTCTTCCCTTCTTCCCTTGCCTTTTTCATCCTAGGCCACTGGGTCTTCCTTCTATGCCTAATCTCGTCTGGGAAGTCCACGTAGACGTTCGGGTGAGTCTGGTCCTGAGATGGACTGTTTGTGGTGACATTGACTGACGTTTCGACAACCTGAGCGGAAGTCATCATCAGAGTCAAGTGAACTGTGAATCGTCAGTAGATGTTAAAAGTCTCTGGTCGTTGTCCTGATTGGTCGACGATCTCGTGATGTTATTGCAATTGGTCGTCTGTCAGTTAAAGGACCAATATCCCGTTACTGCGCATGCTCCAAACTTTGATTTCCTGACAGGATGTCGCGAATTCAAAAGACGCGAGAAGTGATATAGAACCTTCAAAAATCCGTTTGCATCGTGCTCAGTTTAGTTCAATATTACCCTAAAGCTTCTTCCAGTTATAGATTAATGATATATAGTTTTCGTGAAGTTCCAATTTGTGTGAGATCGGGATTTTTTGGCGTTGTTTTCAATGCCGTTGGACGGAGGACCGAGAGGAGGGAAGCGCTATGGCGCCAGTCGAAGGTTTCTTTCTCCCGGCAGCCTCCATAAAAGCTCAGAAAATCGTGAAAGGAACAAGAAGAAATGGAACTAGCAGCATACCAGAATATATATAAAGAAAGCAACCCATGAGACATGGAAACGACTGAAGGGATCAGTGGTGTCTGTATTCGACCGACACAGCCATAAACTGATGGGTTGGAAGGCCTGCACGCTGCACGACTTCTACTTGTACTTGTACGCCGCGCCTTGTCTTGGTCTTTTGACCCATTTTGCTTCTTGTTTTTTTGCAGCGGGTTTAGAACGGAGGATTTTTAAATGTTGACTGAATCGAGCCGTTACAACTTAGGCGTCGCATTCTCGAGGTCATATCGAGGTCATATAAACTGGTGGATTCTTGTGGCTTTCGTCGTTTGTTATTCTCCGTTGGTTTGCCTTCTGATCGTTTGTTAAGCGACTCAATATGGTTTTTATGCCGCTCTTGCATAATAGGTACGTTGAATTTGGCTCATTTAGGAAATTTATGGGTTTTTCCGCCTCTCATGTTTATATTTTCGACAATAAAGGATCTGAAATATTTACTTGCAGCGTGACAAGTTTCCCTGCTGAAGTTTGTAACGCCGGGCTTGGCTTATTGTTTTTAATTCTGTTGCACTATTTTGTGTTTCGCATCACGCTCGGTTAAATCTTTGTGTACAATCAGGGGCACCCGACTAGAAAATTTTAGCAAAATACTTGAAATATCAGTTCCTGCTTTATAAGATTGCTTCAGAGGTTTATAAAGGCATATTTGTGAAAGCTAATACGGATTGATCTGTTCGGATTTTTTAGCTGAATATTTAGGCGGCAGAAAATGTTAGGAAACAGAATCCTATCCGCGAATTTCCGAGCTGCTGATGGCTCAACGAAAATGCTAGCTGACCTTATTTTGCACTCTAAACGACATATTTGTCCCTCCAAAAACAATAGGAACTAATAAGTCCTCTTGTTACGAAAGTCCGACGTGATGTTTCGCCAAAGAAATCTCTAGCTTTCACTGCAATTAAATCGGAAAATCTCCGGTGATTTATATTTTGTGTTTCGCATCATGGATTGCGATCTATAGACCCTTTTTGTCAAGGAATTTAAGTTGTAGCTTCCTTGGAGCTATAAAACGCGAGCAAATATTTAAATGGCGGATGTAAACAGCGGATCACCGCGTGGGCCGCGTGGTAATCTTGTCACCTCAATGTGACTGTTCTATTGTTTTTTTGAAAGACAACAGCTGACGTTCACGCGTGCGCATTATCGGGATAGTGTCCCTTTAAGCCGTGATATTATTGGCTGTGAAGACTGTTAAGCGTGATTGGGGCGTTTCCATCCGTCTTTTGTTAGTGAAATGTGCGTTGGTCTATTGTTACTCAAATAGGCCGGTTTGTCTATTGTTTGTCTGTCTTGTTATTGTCGGCAATCAGTCGTTTGTAAGGTGAGGTAGCTGATGGCAACGGTTCAGTGGTATTTGTTCTAAGTTAGTAAACCAGCTTTCCAGAGTGATTCGTTGATAGTAGTCCGTAATGTAGGTAACGTAATCAGCAGTGTCCCAGTCGATTTTGCGGTTTGTTTTTAAATGGTGCTCAGCAATGTGATTGTTGATATAAACTGCTCCTTGTCTGTCGCTCGGCTTGTCTTTGTCTTAAACGTTCGCGGATGTTGTATGGTTGTAGGACTCGTGCGATAATTTCAGAAGTCCCTTTGATGTAAGGTATGGTTGCAGTAGTGACAGGTGTCGCGTCAGTGTTCGTAGCGTTCGGTTCGGAGTTTCTGTAAGTGTTGCGACTAATAAAGTCCTGGCTGTAATTGTTCTCGTTGAAACCGTTGTCCAAGTACTTGATTTCGTCCGTTAAGCTGTCGGGTAAGTCACAAACTAGTTGCGCGCGTCTTGTCAAGGTCCGTATAGTCAGGTCGTAGCTTTGTGAGAAGTAGGGTTGTAAGATGATCGGTCGAGTAGTCTGTCAGTATGTGTCAGTTTTCTGAAAATTGTCGTTCGTAGTTTGCTATTGTCGCGGATAACTAAGCAGTCTAGAAAACTAAGGTAAACTGTATGTCGGCGTATTGTCCGTTGAGGTGTTTGTGAAAATCGTCAATTTTGTCTACGAAAGTGACTACGACTATCCGGACTACGACTATACGAACCTTGACAAGAAGCGCGCAACTGGTTTGTGATCATGACTTGTTACTCCTGCAACCATACCTTACCTCAAAGGGACTTCTGAAACTATCGCACGCCTACAACCCTACAACATCCGCGTTGCTCACAAACCTATCACTACTTTACGACAGCTACTGACGAACGTTAAAGACAAAGACGAACCGGGCGACAGACAGGGAGCAGTTAATAAGATCAAATGCTGCGACTGCCAGGACACTTATATTGGTGAGACTGACAGGAATTTGAACATCCGACTGACTGAACACAAACGAGCGACTAGAAATGGTGATATCAACAATCACATTGCTGAGCACCATTTAAAAACAAACCACAGAATCGACTGGGACTCTGCTGAATGCGTTACCTACAGTACGGACTACTATCAACGAATCACTCTGGAAAGCTGGTTTACTCACTTAGAACAAATACCACTGAACCGTTGCCAACAGTTACCTGCACCTTACAAACAACTAATTGCCGACAATAACAAGACAGACAATAGACAAACCGACCTATTTGACTAACAATAGACCAACGCACATTTCACTAACAAAAGACAGATCGAAACGCACCAATCACGTTTAACAGTCTTCACAGCCAATAACATCACGGCTTAACTGACAGACGACCAATAACATCACGAGATCGCCGACCAATCAGGACAACGACTAGAGACTTATAACATCTACTGACGATTCACAGTTCAGTCTTGACTCTGATGATGACTTCCGCTCAGGTTGTCGAAACGTCAGTCAATGTCACCACAAACAGTCCTTCTCAGGACTACACTCACCCGGACGATCATAATTTACCGACTTATGACTCGTATATACTAAGAATTCATTTTTGCTATACATATAACATACAGCAAAAATGAAGTATAGTCTTGTATTTCTGTCTACGTGGACCTATAGAATCACAGTCGCTGCATAGTTATGCCCCATTATGCCCATTTATTATATGGCTAGAGCTTGTAAATATATAACGCGCGCTGTGATTGGCCAATAATCGGGGCCGAATTTTCCCGTTATGCCTACGGGCATTATGAGCGACGTTAATGCCCGGCTGGTAAAGCGAAAATATAGAAAATGTCAAAGTACATTTAATTCAAATAGCTGGAATGATTTCAAGCTAAATGAAAAGAGACCGTCTCTTTGAACGTTTTTACTTTTTCTTGTGCGATATACAATTTTTGTGTGGAATAGAACTACTGAGTTTTGACTGCTTTCCAGTAAACTGTTTCATTCATCCCAATCCGCCACGGATCATTTTTCAAGCAATAAGGTGTTAGCACAGCCATATAATTAGCTTCTCATTAACTCTCACAACTGAGCTGGGGACCGTACTGGGAGAATATTGCCCTCAGTCTTTCTTGTACGGACCTCGCTTCGTTCGGTTCGTACCAGAAAGACCTCAGACAATATCCTCCAGTTAAGGCCATCGCGCTCGGTTAATAAAAAGTAAATCAAAAGCGTTTTTATTTTTACTTCTAGTCATCAACAATTCAAAACGTCGTCTAAATCACACAAATTACATTCTCGGAGACTTTAAAGATCTCTAACATTTAAAAATAATGTTGTATTGGGCATGAGCAATGCCTCATGCTGCAGCCCAGACTTGTTTCGACCTTATGCCAAGGACCTAGACCCAATTTACGGCAAGAACGTCATGCTAGCGCACATATACGGCACTAATAACATTACAATCCTATATGAATATATACACCAACTGATTAACGCACCTACCTCCACTAACACACACTTTCCTTTACTTGTACTCACTTTCCTTCATTTGTACTCACTTTCCTTCATTTGTACTCACTTCCCTTCACTTGTAGTTACTTACCTTCACATTAGTGCCTTATATGTGGGCTAGCATGACGTTCTTGCCCTATATGTGGGCTAGCATGACGTTCTTCCCCAATTTACGCCTTTTTCGTCGCTATTATCCCGGCATAATGCTCGATTCTCTCGCGTCACTGTTATGCTCACAATTATGTCGGCATAATGTGATCAGTCCTACATTCATACGCAGTTTGAGAACACGGTTCGTCAAGTTTTTGGCGCATTCAGAAACATTTTTGTTAATGTCGATTTTTTTTTGCCTTTTTCTAGATGTGTCCGAGGGAGGATACTGATTATCAGGGATCACAGCTGCAAGAGCTGAAAGCTGATCTTGAATCTCAACTTACCGATGTGAAATCTGAACTTGCCGAGGTCAAATCTGATCTTGACTCTAAACTTGTCACAGTAACTAGAAGCCTGGAAGAGAAACTTGATGCTGTGCTGACAAAGTTGGGCGAGAAGGACATGAAATAAATGAACGATCCAGCCAACCAACCGACTAAAGAATAAACGAGTGAGTGAAACCAAAGGAAGACGACTTCGAGCGATTATGATATATTTAAGAAATAGAAGATGTCCCGCGTGCTTATGTAACATTATTATATAGACAAGAGTGTTTTAGTGGTCAGATATTGGAAAATAGACTACTCGTAAAGTTCATACGAAACTACATCTGGGACTCGAGTGACGTATTTTCCATATCCTCACTAGTGAAGATATCGACGACGTCATTTCCCGCTTTTAAACTGTTGTTTGTGCGAAAATGCTCTTGTCTGTATAATAAAAAGACAATGACAAAGCAATATATTGTTTTTACCACTCGAAAATAAAATTCATATCTTCGCGCCGCCATGTCATATCGTCTATTTATGCAAAAATGCCAGGAGACTTATGTAAACTCCAGCCGCAGGGAGGGTTTACATCAGAGCTTTCGTATTTTCTTCTTTTTTGTTTTTTTTTGTTTTGTTTTTTTCGAGCATCTGCCTTTGTGACTTTAGCATCAGTCTGCCAATCATCCATTTCCCTTTACAGTTACACCTGGACTTATAGCATAGTTATGAAAGTCAGTAACACGAGCGTGTATCTATAAACCGATGGACGCTCGGCCGTACCTCAGCAATAATGCTGTTCGGTCTTTCCCGTTTGAGGAAAAAAAAGGTTAAAGGAAAAACCCTGTATTTGCACTGTTTCCTGCGGATCAGAGACAAAAAAAATGTCAACTAATAATTTATAAAGAGAAAACAAAGGAAATCAGTACCGTGACAGTGGTTTGTGTTTGATATAATACGTGCAAGACGCACACCCGTGGAGTTTCGCGACGAACAAATCAGAATGCAGATTTGGCCGGTACCGAAACACTGCAAGACCCAAATAAACAAAATCTTGAAAAGTAGCATTTCTGTAAGTTCTTAAAGCGTTACAAATGTAGTTTAAGTATTTCAAAGTGAAAAGTACAATACGCAGTTAAAAGCATTTAAGGGATTTTGTACGAGGTATACAACGAAAGTGGACGGTTTCTTGCGTAAGTTGATTTCTGATAGAGTTTTGTTGTTCTTTCATAAGCTGGCTTTCTTTGAAAGCTGTGGTTGTAATAATTTCTTTTTATTTAGTCGCAGCATTTTTTTTTCTAAGCATAAGACGCGAGCCAAAAACAGTGGTTGCTTCCACTTTTTTGCGCGTATTTGGCTTTCTTTTTTAGAGATTTTAACTTTGCTGGAATACTTGTAATCCAATTTAGCTGTGTGATCGATATAACTGGTTCACGATTTTATCTGTGCATGCATGTGCACTATCGAGGTATGGATGCCATGAAACGTTTAGCCCTTTTAGCCATGATAGTGACAAGCATGTAATTTCTCCTCACACAATTACTACTTGATCAAACATAGAGATCATGAGAATAGAGAAAATGATCACCAAAGACAAAACGTCTCGATTTTTAATCAAATTCTCTTAACTAGCAACATATTATAAAGATATGTATAGAGAATAGTGAGGAGAATATGGATGTCAATATTGGGGCTTTAAGGAAAGCAAAACAGTTCTGTTCCTAGAGGTGACAACCACGAGCAACTCTGACTTCTGACGAAGGCTGCACTCCCTATTTGCTAAGTGTACGCTAAGCATTAACCACTTCTTTATTTGTTTATAAAAAGCCAACTCATTGGCTATGTAACTAATCAAATTTACAATGCTATAGCCATCTGAGTAATTATAATAGAACGCTAGACAGCAAGTACAGTTAAACTGTTAAAAGTTAAAAGTTTTGGTTATCATAATTGGTTATCATAAGGTCATTAACCTTAGGGCGTAAAAGGGGAGGGGATGCCATCATGTCATGTCGTCGTAAGAAAGCCAGTTTTGAATAAAAAAGCAGGAATGATAATTTCGAATTTTGATTAAAATCCAAGACAGTGGCCATCTTGGCCGTCTTTTCCTCATCGTTTCATGATGGGGCCGTCATTTCCCCATTTCCCCGTCAGGCTCCCCAGCAGTGACGCAACTAATAATATTTACTTCATATTGACTATCTTCAAAATACTGTACAGCAACAAGCATCTGAGGGGGTTCCGTCAACCAACACCCCAACCCCCTTGTCGGTGGTGGTATGAAATTACTTGTACGTCCGAGGGTTAAAAACCGTAGATTAAATGCCTCTTGTGCATTGTTAAGTGGAACCATATAAGCTGAAGTTGCATTATTTTATACGATGTGGGTACTTAGGAAAGTCCCTTTGAAGGAAGCAAATTGGTATGCTTGCCAATGGCCTCCATTGAGTTTTACTTTCCAGATGTACATGTTCACGTAGTTTTAAATAAGCTTGAGCTAGATTTCTTGGTGTATTTTATCAGCAAAGTTCGCAATGCTTATGTAATTTTATAAATTTTAAGTAAAGGTGTGTTGAAATGAAAAATGACTTTTCTTTGGCTATGCTTAGAAAATAATTTTGCTCCCTGTGTTTAAACTAAAAATTTAGTACACCCAATATCCGTGCAGGTTGCGACTTGATTAAACAATTGTTTTCTTTTCCCTTTTCAAGTCATCCTTTCAACTGAAAGCTTTGATTCACTTCCTTTGTTTTTGGTGATGTGATTAATGAAATACACAGATCGCAGGGGTAATGGGTATAGGGGTTATATTTTTTAAATTGGAATTAAGGCCGTGTAACTCCGGGTTCGTGTAGTACGTTAAAGAAGCAGAGACCTGGTACGATGTACTGTGTGATGGATTACCGTTGTCGCTACAAAACGTTCTTCGAGAGTCTTGCCACACAAATAAAACCCAGTTTAGCTAATGTCGTGCCTCCATATCTTTTACACCCTACCCTTGTCGTTCCCTCGGCTACAAATGCCATTTCGAAAATCATTTAAACGATGAACACTAAATCGATCTCATATAAGAAGTCCAAAGTCACCATATTTTAGCAGCATTTGCTTGAATATTAACAATGTCACAAGGGTTCATGATCAGTCTGCGAGGGTATAATCGGCCTTCCACAAGTTTTAAGGCCAAACTTTTATCATTTAAAGTACGTTTTTGACGTCAGCAATTAAGGAAAGTCATGTGAACCTTAGGAAGTATCACACAAGACAAATAGTTACTAATTTAACTTTTTTCCTTCGAGATGAGTTTTTTCATCAACAGAGAACAAAACGATAAACTCGCTCTGCTAGGGTAGTTAAGGGGGAGACTCTTTACCATATTGTTGGTATGAGAAGGTCCTAATCATCATATCTTGGAAAGTCTAACTTCCACAGATGAGCTACTTAGCCACATTGTCCACATTTAATCTGTGAAAAAAAGGTGACGTATCGATTTCTTGAAATTCGCATTATTATGGCAGTTGTATACCCCGTTATAACTAAGTGTATTTGTACATTTTGTTCAGTAGTTTCACTATTCTTCGTAATAACAGTGATTGCTTACATCGGATTATAAAGAATGCTTAATTGTCTCTGATTCGCGAAAAAAGTCGGAACTCTACCTCCTTTCCTCCGAGTTTTAGAGATTTTTCTTTTTAATGCGCGGTCGGGGACTGACACTGGCTCTACGCACGCGCTATGTTGACTTTTAATATTTAATTTAGATGTTCATTCTCATACATTTCACCAATCTAGCGGCACAAAACGCTGCAAAACAGCGTATGACAAAATGCCATCCACAAAAATCCCTTAGCAACAACGCCAGATCTGTAGTTAAGGGTCTCCCCCTTAAATTAGGGACAACTGAAATGTCAAGCCTTACAGTCAATTTCACCGCTGTCCGCAGGCCCCACTGGATAAATAAACCACTATCCAACGGATACAATGTACTAGTTGGAGCGACATTTTATCCGCAGGATTGTCAGTAACTTACCCAATAGATTAAGTTATCCGGCCTTTGAACAACTGGGGCCAGTTCTGGGTTTTTGCAACTTGATTCGCCGTCTGTAATTAGCCAATCACGACTCGCCCATAATCACAAAGCGATGAATGAGAACTTCAGCTCTTCTGTTTTATTTTTTCGGGAAGTTAATATTTCTTCTGTAAACTCATTCGTAAACAAATTTCAGTCATTTACTTCCGTTATCATTTACCCACGGTCACAATGGTGAAAGAAATCTGCACGTGAAAAGTGTTTGCAAAGGAAATACTATTAAACCTCCCCAACAAGTAGCAAAAGAAATACAATCTTCCTTATAACCCGTTTATGATTATAAGCGAATCATCAAACTCCAATCGAAATGACGTATCGTGTGGTACTCACAAACAGATTAGCAAAAATCAGTTTTAACAAAACCCACTTCAAATATCAATGACCTCGAAAAACTACCCGCTCCTTTTACACGGTAAACCGGTCTCAAAGGTCAAATTTCCATTTCTTAATATTTATTTCGTACCAAGGAAAGTTTTTGCCTTCAAGAAAAAAAATTCATTAGAAAACGGTAAGTAAAATTTGCGAAAGTAAAATTTTTTTATGTATCCTTTGAAATCAGAAAGATATCATGATCACCATGTATAAGAACTTCTTGTGTTGTTTAAAAACGATGTTTCCCAATGAAGAAATTAATTTGTTTGTAATTCGCATTGTCAAAAACCATTATAACTGACTTGTTTTAAGCTTTAGCAGTAATTGATTTGTTTCAGACACACGAACCACTTGATTCCCCACTCGAACCACTAATTTTCAACAGGTATGGAATAAACATTTGGTTGCTGGAGAACTGTAGAGACCTGTCTAAACGTTGCTAGTAACTGGCTGTAATCTGAGCTACGAGTGATAGTTTAAAGTCTTACACTTTAAACGCGAAATTGGGCGAAACAGGCGAATTTGTGGCTAATTTCAAAATATCATGAATAACATAATCCTTCTTTTGGCGCGCATCCCACTGACGTCACGGCACAAGAATATCCCGGCGGCTCCAGCATCACACAGGGCATAAGGTGATTACAACAAGGATGCTGAAGGGAAAAGGATCGATTGCCAGAAATGGGTTACACTAACTTGCAACATGGATTTTTTAATCTGTAGATCGAATGATTTTGTTAGAAAGGCAATGATTTTGGGATCAAGAGATGTGTTGATAATACTCTTAATTTGTCTGTACACAAAGTTTACCAAGAGTTGTTCAAATAATTTATTCATTAACCAACAAGAGAAAAGTTTAAAAGGTGCCCTCCAAAACATTTGTAACTTCAAAAGAATCCAACCAACAGCGATTGAACGTCATGAATCAACCAAAAATCTAACAGGGAAATGTCAATGTTCACACTAACCTTTTGTTTCCATGGCAACCGTTTGGAGCACATGTTTGTATCCCTCATTTGCTGTTTTTATTATTTTTGAGTTCCGTTTGTTTGTTTGTTTGTTTGTTTGTTTGTTTGTTTGTTTGTTTGTTTGCTTTTCGTTGGGCGTGTTCCTTGCCAATGGAACTTGCAAGGTTTTAAGAAGAAACAAAAAGCAAACCGCGGTGATAAACATAAGGAAATATAAACGCATTTCTGGAAAGGAAAAAGGCTTTATCTTGACGTTTCGTATGTTCAAACATACATCTTCAAAAGTAGTAAACCGTTGAATAACAACAGAAATTTGAGTGTATAATAAGTAACTAATTATAGAAACAAAAGATAACAAATAGTAGAAAAATTTGCATATGAAAGGAAAAGCATGCAAACTAGCTAAAAAAGGGTAAAGTTTTTCACTGCTGACACTTTTATTTAGGGAAGGTTGTAAATCCTAATCAACAGTCTCCTTTATCATGCAAAGGTGTCCGACCGTCCTCTTGCCAAAATTTCGAAATGGTCCCATTTCATGTTATGACCAGTTGACGTGACATGGTCGGCAATAGCAGATGAGTGATTGCTACTCGTAATGGATTTGAAGTGCTCCGTTTTCCTGTCATGCAATCTTCGTTTAGTTTTACCTATGTAGAACTCCTGGCAGTCCCCAACAGCTAGCCTTATAAACAACCCTGGACATTTGAGCACGGGTGAGTCTGTCTTTGTAGGGAAAAAGAGACTTAATACGATGTGTGCTTTGGAAAACAACTCGAAGGTCAAAGCAGCCGTAGAATTTGTTGATGCAAGCCTTCACTTGCTGGACTGGGTCGAGTAATGGCCGCGTGAAGACCTTCGATGCGACTGTCCGCAAACTTTTCACTCCGCATGGTGGTTAATGGCCGAATCTGTAGATTATCTACTCAACAAAAGAGGATCTAGATCATCGGCCTCCTCGGACGACTCAATCAATTCTTCCGAAGCCAAAAGATCAAAGAAATACGATTCACCATCCAAAGTACCCGAACGAGAAGAAGATGAAATATTGACAGCTCTCAATATGTCAGAGGAGCTAGTTGCAAAAGTACAAAAGATTTTAGAAAAGTTAGAAAAGCTTGACACGATAGAAATGTCTCTAAAGAAAATAGAATCCAAGCTGGCAAATCTAGAAATACGTACGACAGATTTGGAAACGTTTAAAGAAGAAGCGAAGAAAGACATAAACGATTTGAAAGATGGCGCCAACTTTACTGGGAAACAATTACAGGAGAAGTCTCAAGAGTTAGAAAAGGCGCAAGCAGAAATCACCGATCTCACGAGGAAAGTGCAAAAACTTGAAGAGGCAGTTAAAGAGATTGAATCAAAAAACTTATATCTCGAGGCCTATTCTCGGCGTGAAAACGTTAAGTTTATGAACATCGAAGAACGATCTCAAGATGAAGCCGAAGACACCGAGGAGATATTGAGAGGCTTTTTACAACGTGAGCTGGGATTTGTAGACGCTCAGAGCGTGGAATTTCAACGTGTCCACCGCACAGGAAAAAGTAAAGATGGGAAACCTCGTCCCATTCTTGCACGTTTCCTGAGGTACAAAGACGTGCAAAAAATACTCTCACTGGGACACCGGCTAAAAGAAACAGAGTTCCAAATGTTCCGAGACCTGCCGACTGAAATTGTTAAACGACGTAGAGCACAGATGGAAACTTTTAAAACCGCTAAACGAAGAGGAATCCCAGCGGCTTTTAGCCAGTCACAACCAGATAAGTTGTATATCAGAGGACGTTTATGGCCTGTAGGCAAAGAACTTTATATATGCTGCTTAATTATTTTTCCATAATTTGCTTAAAACTGTATCCTCTTTAGACAACCGTCCGGCCATCTGTCACTGCGAGATTAATTTTTTTTTTTTTGATTTATGTTATTGCGGGCAGTTTGCATTTTTCAAAATTGCCTTTGTTTTTCTCTTTCAAGCTTAGGAAAGCACCAAAGAAAGCGCGCTTTTCGTCCCCAGTCAAGGGAACCTTTTACCGTGATTTAAATGTGCGTGTTTGTGTTTACAATTTGCCTTAAAATATTTATTTTGCTCTGTTTCTATGTAATTTTACTATTATTTTACTTAACCTTTTGTCTAATTTTTTTCAGCTCTCATATTTTAATTTGCGTTTTATGGCGGAAATACTCCTTGGGTAAAGACAGTCAATGCTATCCGACACAAGCAACTTAAAATGGATCTTAAAATAGGTTCAATTAATGTTAGAGGTTTAGGAGACCAAGTCAAGCGACGAGAAATTTTCAACTGGCTTCGAGCAAAAAAATATTCAATATACTTTATTCAAGAAATGCATTGTACAGAAAACAATAAGAATGATTGGCGTGCCGAATGTGGCTATCAAGCTTTATTCAGCTGCTGTACCAGTAAAAAGGCAAGTGTTGCCATACTTTTTAACAATAACTTCACCTTTCAAGTCTCAAAAACTTATTCCGATCCCGAGGGGCGTTTTATAATTTGTGACTTGACGGTAAACGGGAAACAATTAAAGCTGGCAAACATTTACGCTCCAAACAATGATGATCCAAATTTCTTTAGCTTGGTTTTTAGCCATCTGGTTGATTTCAAGTGTGAGGAGATTATAATAGGCGGCGATTTCAATTTAATTTTAGACGTTGAAAAAGATAAAAAGGGCGGCCTTGCTAGAACTCACAAAAAATCATTGGAAGTTATAAATAGTTTTTCTGAAAACTTAGATCTGATCGACGCCTGGAGAGTTTTAAATCCTGAATCTTCCAGATTTACATGGAGACAGAAGAAGCCTGAAATCCACCGCAGACTTGATTTCTTTCTAATTAGCCAATGCACTTTCTGTAACATTATTGGTGCAGAGATATTAGCAGGCTACAAAACAGATCATTCTATGATCACCTTACAAATTTCCTTGCACTCCAACACTAGAGGACGAGGGTTTTGGAAATTAAATGCCTCTTTCTTATCTGAAACAGAATACGTCAACCAGATTAAATCAACCATAACCCAAATTATAGATGAATATTCTCAAGATAGCACTGTCGACCCCTGCCTTTTATGGGAAATGATTAAAATGAAAGTGAGAGAAGCATCTATTAAATATGGAACAACAAAGAAGAGAAGACTAGGAAAAAAGCAGGAGGAAATTGAGATATCAATAACAACCTTAGAAAAACAACTTACCAATTCTGATGTCGACGACAAACAAAAGAAACAAATATGGCCAGACATTGAAGGGAAAAAACGTGAGCTAGAGACAATAATTGAATATCAGACAAAAGGAGCAATTTTAAGATCGAGGTCTCGATGGTATAATGAAGGTGAGAAAAACACCAAATATTTCCTTAACCTTGAAAAGAGGCACTATAAACAGGGAACGATAACACAGCTTAAAGTAAGTGAAAATGACCTTATTTCTACAGACAAAGAGATTTTATTTGAGTGCGAAAATTTTTACAAAAATCTTTATAGCTCTAAAGTGGATACCAATGAGAGTACAGGCGCTTTCTTCCCTCCCCTAGAAAACCAGAAACGATTAAGCCAAGAAGAACAATCTCTTTGCGAAGGACCTCTAAGACGGAAGGAATGTCTAGAAGCTTTAAAAAGCATGGCCTCTGAAAAATCACCAGGGTCGGATGGTCTCCCCTGCGAATTCTACAAAGTCTTCTGGAATGATTTAGCTGAAACACTACTAATTATAATAAAGTTTCGATTTAACGCGCGCTCTGATTGGTTGAAACAGCGTGCTTTATCAGAGTACAGATGCACGGAGTAGCCCGTGACGCCATTCTGCGCGCGCTGGCAAACTGAAAACCTTTCTTGCGCGCGCTTGCAAGCTATGAAAAAAAAAACAACTTGATTTCTTGCAATTAAAAGCCAGTTTCTTTACAAATATGAGCAAAGTTATATTATAAAACAAATAAAAAAGCCAAAACCGTGCCTTGTTCTGTGATAAAGCACTCAAGGAAGTGACGAGAGCACTCAAGAGGTAGGGAGAAGCACTCGCCTGCGGCTCGTGTTCACCCTACACTTCTTTCGTGCTCTCGTCACTTCCTTGCGTGCTTTATCACAGAACAAAGCACGGTTTTGGCTTTTTTATTTGTTAAATGCGCTAAATTACTCTTTCGAGACCGGGAAACTTTCAATATCACAAAGACGCGGCATTGTCAAACTTATACCAAAAAAAGATGCTGAGCTCACTTTGATCAAAAATTGGCGACCATTAACTCTACTAAATTGCGACTACAAGATTGCATCAAAAGCTATTGCAAGCCGAATTAAAACTTTTCTTCCAAAGCTCATTTCGGACGATCAAACAGGCTTTATTAAAGGCAGATGTATAAGTGAGAATATACGTCTGTTGGACAGTGTCATTAAATTTACGGAAGGAAAAAAAATTCCGGGCCTTCTTCTTTTTCTTGATTTTGAGAAAGCTTTTGATACACTTGAGTGGTCTTTCATCAATAAAACCCTGCAGCATTTCGGTTTCGGGCCCTCGCTGTTAAATTGGATTAAACTCTTTTATTGCAATATTGAAAGCTGTATCTTAAATAACGGATGGGCAAGCAATTTCTTCAAACTTAGCCGAGGAGTTAGGCAAGGCTGCCCTTTGTCGCCATATCTATTTATTCTATCCGTAGAAGTACTTGCGGAAGCCATTCGAAAAAAACAGAAGATCAAAGTATAGAAATAAACGGTAATGAATTCAAGTTAAGCCAATATGCAGACGACACGACACTCATCCTTGACGGTTCCAAAGAATCCTGTTTAGAATCTTTGGTTTTAATAGAAACTTTTGGTAATGTATCGGGCCTCAGACTCAACATTAAAAAGACAGAAGCTCTATGGATAGGCTCTAAAAAAGATTGTGACCTCAAACTTCTCCCAGAAAAAGATTTCAAATGGCCAAAGAAAAAAGTTAAGGCTTTAGGTGTTTGGCTCTCAACGGACCCCAATATAATAATATCTTTAAATTACAAAGAAAAAATTGAAAAAATTAGATCGATCTTCAGTAGGGTGCTGGAATTTTCGTAGACTTACCCTATTGGGGAAAATAACAGTTCTAAAGAGCCTGGTTACATCTCAATTAGTATACATATTTTCATCTTTGCAAACTAACCACGAAGCGATTAAAGAAATCAACACAATGTTCTACAAGTTTTTATGGAATGATAAGGGAGACAAAATCAAACGAAAAGTAATGATTAAGGATTATCCAGAAGGAGGGCTAAAAATAATCGATATTGCTTCCTTTAATAAATCTCTCAAAGCTACATGGATCCAAAAATATCTGGACCCTGAAAACCATAGTAAATGGAAGCGACTTTTTGACTCAGATCTTGTACGATATGGAGGCGAAGCAATATTAAAGGGAAACCTTAACAAAAAAGATATAAACAACTTAACAATATCAGACCCCTTTGTAAAAGAAATACTAGAAATCTGGTCAGAAGTTTTTTTTCAGGAAACAATAGCATCTGACGAACACCTTTTGTTGTCACCTTTGTGGCGAAATTCCCTGATAGGAATTCAGAATAAGCCGGTTTTTTATGGTGACTGGCTCCTCAAGGGTATTACACAAGTTAAGCATTTTAATGGATGAATCCTCCAATTTCCTCTCCCTTACCGCTTTCCAGAATAAATATGACTTGCAAACTCGACCTTTAACTTTCTTTGGAATAATCTCAGCAGTAAATCATTTACGAAGGCAAAACACCAGGACCCAACGTCAGTATGAAAATTGCTTCTTAAAATTTCTAATGAGTCAAAAACCATCAAAATTTATCTATCAGGAAATAGTGTCAAAAAAAAAAGTGAAAGGCCAACTGCATGTCAAGAAAAGTGGCACAAAGATATCAACCTTCCTTTAAATGAAAGTATTAATTGGAAAGTCGCTTATCAAACGTCTTTTAAATGTACAAAGAGCACTAAACTTATCACGTTCAACTTCAAATTGTTACATCGCCAGTTACCAACTAACTCTTTTTTAAAAAAAGTTGGACTTAGAGATGATGATAAGTGCACTTTCTGTCATAAGGAAATAGAAAATTTGATACACCTTTTCTGGAGATGCAAAAAAACAAAAGAATATTGGGATAGTCTTTTCAAATGGTTAAAATCTTGTCAATTTTCTTTGAGCGAAAACAATTACTTGCACATAAACACGGCTTTGGGTCTGACACCAGACAGCTCTAAACACAAGCTCCAAATCAATTTCTGTTGTCTAACTGCCAAGTGCTATATCTGGCTATGTCGATTAAAAGAGCACCCCCCTTTTTTGAATAATTTCTTGCTTTATTTTAAACACATTTATGAAATAGAAAACAATGCCTCTACTGTCCAAAAGAAATGGGAACCCTTTCTGCCCTATATAAATCTTTAGATTTGAGTCTCCAAAACTTAATCAAATATACTATATTTTCTCTACAGTTATGAAAACCTGTGTGCCTTTACCCAAGGAAAAAGAAAAAAAAATGACAATATGTATAGCCTTTGCTAGTTGCTTTTCGTCCGCTTTTTCCTCCTAATTTCTTGCTTGCTTGCTGTTTTTTTCTTTTTTTCTTCACTTTTTGGTTAGAATTAGTTTAAATAGTTTTTTCCCCTTTATGTTACTTTTGTCACTTTGTAAATTTGTATTATCTTTGTTGTAACCCTTAATAAATTGTCAATAAAGCTTTAAAAAAAAAAGTCTTCTATTGCTTGGTGAGGAAGGTTTTATGCTATTACGTTAATAAGTGTTCACTTAAAGGCGAAATTCCCTCTCTAAAGCACAGTCACTAAAGACCAACAGTTACCATATAATTTTGAGGGGAATTGATAGTTAGTCTTGCATTTGACAATTTCCTTCCTCGCCCCGGCTATATTTCTGTGCTGTGTAGAAGCAACTAATTAATATTCACTTCTAGATGACAAAAATGTAATTTCTTCGAAAAATAGCCGAAAACCATTATTATAAATATTATGCCCAAGATGAGCCGATTATGCTGGGGATGCCATTATTTATTTAGGTAAGCGTTACAAAGGGGTAGACTACAAGGGGGAGGAGTATAATAATTAAAAACAATATTATAATTGTAATAAGAACCTTCCCAGCATGCTTTGAATCTGAAAAATTTTCAATGCTAAATAACTTAGTTAACCGGTGGTCGAAGAGGATGCTGTACCATGTATTATTTACAACCGCGTGAAAGTTACCCTTCATATCAACGTTTGGGTGATGGCGTCATTAGTCACGTGACTATGGCAAAAAAAAGATGTTTTAGCTCACTGCAAGAACAGGCCTCTATCAATTTAAAAGCAGATAACGTGCCCTGATGGTAACTGGAATGGGCAATTTGGAAATTGCCAGTTGGCATCTGGCATTTTAAAGTTAAGGTGGCTCTTTACAGGAGCATTTCCCAGGGGACTGGTGAGGAATCTTAGCTATGGCAGTTTAAGGCAGAGAAAAACAAAGCTTGGCTGGTTAACAGACCCTTACATGAAAGTAACGACCATGATATGCTCATTGTTGTGACGTCATCGATCACGTGACCAGAGCGCACGGAATATTTTAAATCACTTTAAAACTGCTTTAAGCTCAATAAATCTAAGATTTCTTACAATAACATTGCAGAAAAAATCATATATTATTCGAAAACGTCCACTATTACTTTTTCTTTTGAGAAAAGCGGGATGAAAAAAAGTTAACCTTAAACTTTTGATAATCCCCTGTTTTGTGAGGTTTTAATATAAATGTAAAAACGAATCAGCATATTTGGTTTCAAATTATGCTCTTTCTAACTACGTTAACAGTTTTTGAAAAAATTCGTTTTCGTATAGCTTAGGGATGTGAATTTGCAGGCACGCGCGCAGGGCGCAGAGGAGTCATATTTGACCGTAATGCTGGCTAAATTCATCGCGCATCTTGATTTGAATTCAAAACAATAAACGTGCCTGAACAAAGCATGCTATCTAGTTACGCGTCTGGTGAAATTCTATCCGCAAGACAAAAGGCCGACAATGGTCGTCCAAAGGGCGACGTTATCGGAAAGCGAAGCTTTCCGAAACGAAGCACGAAATGCTGAGAAGAAAAAAACGACAAGGGAAGAAACCAAGACCACGTGATTCGTTCGATGTGGACCGTAACATAACGGTGACAGAAACGGAAGAGGATTTTCTGCATGTTGAGAGGAAGTGAAATCAATTCAAATTCAAAACAACAGCTGATCTTGACTGATCAGCCGGTAGTTCGTACAGCGATGGGAAACATTCTTCGGGAAAACGCTATTTACCGCAAGATATTGACAGATGAGTAAAAAATTGAAATTGGAAATGAAATCTCTCTTCAAAAATTGGTGAGAAATTTTAGTACGCGAAGTAACTGATTTTCTGGTGAAATGTTTTGAGTCTCAATCGGTGTAAACATGAAGCTTTGACTAAATATTTAGTGTACTTTATTTAAGGCTTTTGAACAACATCAAATGCGAACACAGGGCGCAGAGGAGTCAGATTTGTCCGTAGTGCTGGCTAAATTCATCGCGCAAATCGATCTTGTTGATTCAAAACAACTGAACGTGACTGAACAAAGCGTCATGCTATCTTGTTACGCGTCCCGGGATAGCGTTGCTAAGCTTTGCGTATGTTCGGAAAGACCGACTTGTCAAAATCGCTTCCGATCCTGCGCATAATGCTTTGTTATGTAATTGATGACGCATTTCCGTCACCGGTGTCTTCCAGTTCACATCGAACGAAAGCGGGCCGTTCAACTCCAAAAATTCGCTCCCCAAAAGTTAGATTTAACGAACTTTCTGATTAAACTTTTAATCCGCCTTGGTAGAAAGTATTATTTTCATTTCACTGGCCAAAAACGAGGCCTTTTTGTTCGAAGTGTGGCGATTTACTGGGGACTGAAAATTGGACCGAAATTGCTTTTGTCCCTTGTCTCTTTCTTTACTGTTAGTCGGCTGTTAGTTACTGGTGATACGCCCACAGTAACTGCTGTATGCGGTTTTCGTCTTTCAGATGGAATTTCACAAGACGCCTATACAGATAGCATGATGCTTTGTTCAGTCACGTTTATTGTTTTGAATCAACAAGATCGATTTGCACGATGAATATTTAGCCAGCATTACGGCCAAATATGACTCCTCTGCGCCCTGTGGCACGTGGAGTACTGGGCACCAATGCCACGGATTGTTCAGGAAGACTGGTGCTTAACTGGTGCACTTTCCAGGCGCAGTCGCACAGCTTGAATTTCTCCAAGAACTAAAAATTCACTACAGTTAACGAACTTAGAGTTGAGGAAGGGAAAGAAAAGAAAGGTGCCTTAATGAAAGTACATTTGATTTTATGTTTTGTTTTCAGTAAGCTTTAATTACAGCGTGGCCTTTAAAATTAATATTTCAAACAGTGCCTGCTTAAAGTAAAACATTCAGGCTATTCCCCAAATGCTAAATTTTGCCAAATGCTAAATTTTGCTAAGTTTAAATTTTTCTGTGTAGCATCATTTAAGTGTTGTAAACATTTCCAACTCGATTGTTGATTAGCTGGAATTTTTTTGACTGCTTGCAAAATGTTTGTATATGTCTAACCTGTTATGAATGTTTGTCATATTAAGTAACGTTCAAAAGCTCTACAGATTCTTGCCTTTTAAACAAAACTTTGAATTACATTTTTGGCATGTTTTGATGATAAACAACAAATTAAAATTTCGAATAAGGTTAGTCTTATAGCTTTCAGTTATTTCAGCTTATGTCTTTATCACTTGGTAAAATACGCGTAAGATAATAGAGTTGAAAGTAGGTGGATTTAATTTTGTAGATATCTCATTCTCTACTTTTACTGATTAAGTTAATTATTCCATAATTTGCAGAGTTAAAAATTAACTTCAGTGTTTGGTTGCTGTTCAGCTAGTATCCTTGAATTCTTAGAGGCCCAGGCCAAACTAAAGTGGCTTTCAATTTCCTCAAGTCTAAAAAAAAAACTATGTTTACTTGAATAAATCCCTCCCAACCCGGGTGGGAAGTAAGTCTTTTATCGAGGGATTTTGCCAATAGAACTGTGGGTAAGTCTGGAGTCATATGTCAATAAAAACAAGGTGGTGTCTTGATATATTGTGAATTGATCTAAATACTCCAGAATGGCTTTGAATTTCTCCAAGAACTAAAAATTCACTACAGTTAACGAACTTAGAGTTGAGGAAGGGAAAGAAAAGAAAGGTGCCTTAATGAAAGTACATTTGATTTTATGTTTATTTTAACTACGTACATTGTAGCATTTTTCAATTGAAGTCGCCCATCTGGCGATCAGGCCTCAACTTTTAGTGGCCCTCTTCAGTCTTAAATCGCCACTGGCATTTGGGCAACTGCCAATTCTTAGCCCTGAATTTGTTGTTAATTCATTGATCCTTTTTCATCTGTTCTAGTCATGCATGTTTATATGTCAGCAGTGATCAGTGATACAGCTTTGTCTTACAGTGAAGGTACTTAGTCACATAATTATCCCAGCTCACGTATCTAACTGGTCAGTAAATTGAACTGGATTAAATGCCATGATCTGGTTAATTTGGTTTCAGTAGTTGAACACAATTAAACCAAAAATATGCAAGCAGCTGTCTTTGATTCTCAATTATACCAGATATTTAATCCATCTGCCTTTAAGTGTGTGCGAACAAGCACAAATGTTTTTAATGTTTAATTTGACCATGATCTGTTTTACACATTGTCATGTAAAGACATAAAAGACTGAGAGACTAAATCAACCTTTTTGGCCAAAGGAAATTTGGCAATCCTATTATTCACAAAGGAAATAATAATATTGAATCAAGGATAAAATTGACCCACAACACTTACACTTACAAGTTATAAAATCCATTTTTCATGGTGATGTGGGTTTATTCTGGCAGTTATACTATGTTTCCATGATACTGGTTGTCTAGTACGGCTTTCCATACCAGAATGAGAATTTGATCCGGTACCACCTCTAGGCTGAACTCACACACCAGATGTAACCACGTAAACAGTTACAGAGAAACGAGATGGAACCGTAATGAACTTGTACCAGAATGAATATCATACTAGTGTCATGTAAACACCCCCTTAGACTAAAGTCGAACGGATCTGAAGGATGTTGAACAACATGCTTGGAGGCCCAGGAGCACTGATGCCCTGGTTTCATGAAAGCAGTGCAAAGTCAGACCAGTATGATTTTGATTACATGAGACCGGTCTGAAAGTCAGACTGGCAATGATGAAGTGTTTACATGGGACCAGCCATCCCTTAGAATCCATTTTATCTATTATCTTACAAATGTGCATGCTCAAAACAAATGTCTCAGACTGGTTTGAATTCAGTTCACGTTTACACGGTTCCCCAGTCTGATTTTAGACCATTGTGAGTTATTTGTATCAGTTCAGCAATGGTGATCGGTGAAACCAGCCTGAGATGATAATTATTTTATACTGGCTTCACATTTCATACCCGCTTCACGTAGATAGATAGATAGATAGATAGATAGATAGATAGATAGATAGATAGATAGATAGATAGATAGATAGATAGATAGATAGATAGATAGATGGATGGATGGATGGATGGATGGATGGATGGATGGATGGATGGATGGATGGATGGATGGATGGATGGATGGATGGATGGATGGATGGATGGATGGATGGATGGATGGATGGATGGATGGATGGATGGATGGATGGATGGATGGATGGATGGATGGATGGATGGATGGATGGATGGATGGATGGATGGATGGATGGATGGATGGATGGATGGATGGATGGATGGATGGATGGATGGATGGATGGATGGATGGATGGATGGATGGATGGATGGATGGATGGATGGATGGATGGATGGATGGATGGATGGATGGATGGATGGATGGATGGATGGATGGATGGATGGATGGATGGATGGATGGATGGATGGATGGATGGATGGATGGATGGATGGATGGATGGATGGATGGATGGATGGATGGATGGATGGATGGATGGATGGATGGATGGATGGATGGATGGATGGATGGATGGATGGATGGATGGATGGATGGATGGATGGATGGATGGATGGATGGATGGATGGATGGATGGATGGATGGATGGATGGATGGATGGATGGATGGATGGATGGATGGATGGATGGATGGATGGATGGATGGATGGATGGATGGATGGATGGATGGATGGATGGATGGATGGATGGATGGATGGATGGATGGATGGATGGATGGATGGATGGATGGATGGATGGATGGATGGATGGATGGATGGATGGATGGATGGATGGATGGATGGATGGATGGATGGATGGATGGATGGATGGATGGATGGATGGATGGATGGATGGATGGATGGATGGATGGATGGATGGATGGATGGATGGATGGATGGATGGATGGATGGATGGATGGATGGATGGATGGATGGATGGATGGATGGATGGATGGATGGATGGATGGATGGATGGATGGATGGATGGATGGATGGATGGATGGATGGATGGATGGATGGATGGATGGATGGATGGATGGATGGATGGATGGATGGATGGATGGATGGATGGATGGATGGATGGATGGATGGATGGATGGATGGATGGATGGATGGATGGATGGATGGATGGATGGATGGATGGATGGATGGATGGATGGATGGATGGATGGATGGATGGATGGATGGATGGATGGATGGATGGATGGATGGATGGATGGATGGATGGATGGATGGATGGATGGATGGATGGATGGATGGATGGATGGATGGATGGATAGATAGATAGATAGATAGGTAGGTAGGTAGGTAGGTAGGTAGGTAGGTAGGTAGGTAGGTAGGTAGGTTCCAAGCTACAACTAAAAACACTTATGATCCAAAAAAAAACATTCAAGATTTATCAGCTTGATGACATGAAGCCATCAAAAAGCTATTCTTGAACCTATTGATCTTACAATGCGGGAGACTATGCATGCACCCGCACCTTAGGTTGCGTCGTGTGGAAAATGTTGGGGGCAAAAGAAGCAAGCATTAGAATGGAGTTGATGTGAAGTCGTACCGGCCTAAGTTGGTACCATTCGTCATAAACAATGAGCAGTCTCTAATTTTTCTTTGGCCCGTTCACATCGCCTGTCCTGCGCATCGCCCCGGATGAAATGGCATTCATATATTTAGTCTCAAAGTGTCCTTGAGCAGTAACATGCTTGTTCCGGTGAAATAACAGACAGTCTGTAGTTCTAACCCTTAAAACTTTTTGCCCAGGGGCTACAACAAGTAGAAAGGATATATTCTTCCATGGATATTTTACTCGCTCTATTAGAGCTTAAAAACAGATCTTTACCACTAATGAGCAATTCAATTACTGACAATATTGCAATTTTTTCAAGATTCCTTTGTCTCTTGATTCCCAAAAGAGATTGAAGGCAAAGAAACCCAAACGAAATGGAGACGTTTCTGTAAAGCCTTTGAGTTATGTTAGAGTTATGTTAGAGTTTTGGTATATCAAACGTGAGCTACTAGGAATTTGCTGGACTATGAACATTAGATCTTTGACATGGGGATTCCATCCAGGTGACAATTTGTGCATGTTTTGTGCTATGACTTATTCCTTGCAAGCTCCTCAGTTAGGCTAACCTATCTGTAAATATAATTCGGTATAATTTAGGCTTACTATTGGCAATTGAGTTAGTTAATATATGCTTTGTTTTCCTTACAGGTTTTTAATTCCATCAACCTGATGTCAGGAAAATATGGCGGTTTATTATACATGTAAGGCTTTGGTTAAGAAATGTGTTCTCATAGCTATATTCCCAGGCAAACACTATCAATTCAAATGAAAAAAAAAATGAAGAGCAGTTTTGAAACATGGTTATATACATTTGTATTTTTTGTCTTTTTCTGCTGTATTTTGATGTCATTGATTAGTTTGACTGCAACCACATACACTTTACTGATGTCCCCTCAGTACTTCTACAGTGTAAGTGGTTGATGTGTGAGAATAGAATGAATCCTAGAGTACCTCTTAGCATCAAAAGTAACTTGTAGCCACACCACAAAACCATACCTTGGTACCTTTTACGGCCTTACTTCCAAATAGCTGATGAACACATCCATAACTTTTTTGGGGAGTAACCCCCCCCCCCCCACCCCTCTATCCCAGGAATGAAAAGTCAGACCTACACGTATTTGATTGAATTCTCTTTATGGGGAAAACTATTTCGATTTACTGATTCACCACAGTATGATCCCTTCTTATTAGTTCATTACCTGTTAGGTTTCAGACTATTCTGAAATGATTTAGGAAGAGGTTATTCCTTTTGTTTTTCTTTGGTACCAGATTATGGCAATCAGTAACAATGCTTATTGACGACAAATTATCAAACCAAAAACAAATTGAAATCACAAGATCTACTGCCGTTACGGTCTGGGGTAGTTACAGAGTGAGTCATAATCTGTGCATCAAATAAAGCCACTAGTCATTACTGGACCATTTGCTATTTGCATTGGCAACACTGTAGTCACAGATTGATTGATTGATTGATTGATTGATTGATTGATTGATTGATTGATTGATTGATTGATTGATTCATAATCATTGATTAATTGATTGATTGATTTTTTAATTGGCTGATTGACTGATTTATCAACTGATTGGTTGAGTGGTTGATTGATTGACTGATTGGTACTTAAAATAGATGAATGAATTGATTCACCTGAATCAACCTGAATTAAGAAATTACATGTATCATGCTGCACTGTTCGCATCTGCCTCTGGCAGTAAAATAATCCCCGGCATCAGTCAAAACATAAAATAATTTGCAAGCTCTAATGTCATGACATATTTAGTAACAAATAATGTAGTATTAGGAAAGAAGGCGTATTAGAGAGCAGGACTTATTAGAGCTTTTACAGTAATAATATGTCATATTTACTACAATAAGCGAGTCCCTCTGAGTCACTGCCACTATTGGGCAGTCAAGAAACAAAGCCTTGCCCTAGGATGTTTTAGAGTGCACTACTTCCTATTATTAAATAAACGTCCCGGGGAATTTATAGAAGTAAATAAGTTACACAGTTATTCAACTATAGCATCATTTTACCTTATAAGGAGAAAAATATGAGAGCGTAATTTGCACTGTGGTATCCCGGTTTCAAATCACTTATTGAATAAAGCATTTAAAATGCTTAAATATTTAAGTTTACATTACCTACAACGGGGGCTTATTTAAAAATTATAAAAAAGGGTTCAAATTTGGTCAGATGTATATTACTGATAATTAACTAATAATTATAATGTTGTTTTTCGGTCTCACCTGTAATAATAATAATAATAATAATAATAATATTAAAAATGTATGCGTACGGAAAGGAGTGTATGTATGGAAATATTGTTGTTTATGTTAGAAGTTTTTTAACATGTTCAAATTTTTTCCAAGCTTAAGGTTACGGACTTTGCCAATTTAACATTCTCTCCTGAAAACGTTCAGTTACATTTGTGTCAACATTTCACGTTAAAACTTCCCGTTTAACATAGTTATACTGAGGGCAAACTATATATAGCAGTGGTTTCGTTTTGAGGGCAACTCATGATCATATTCAGAGACATTCGACAATTATTTCAATTACTTTGGTTCGTTCAACTGCGCCTGTGTTTTGCTTCTTCTCCGAGGGCTTCTTCAAGGCACGGCGGCCGTGAAAGCAGCGTAAATGTCATTTGCATTTCTTGCCACCCAGGTGTCCCACCTGTGACTTTACGGTGAGGACAGCTACGGTCATTTCCACAGTGACCACCTCAACGAGCGCTTCAATTTTAAAGCGGCTGGCGTAGTCTATGCCATCCTGTGCCAGCGACGCCACATAATGTACATTGGCGAAACCGGTCGTAAACTGTCGGACCGTTTTGGTGAACACTTTTGTTCAGTGGAAAGATACATTCAGAATCCCCGCTATCATGGAGGTGCTTTTCCCGTAGCTGAGCACTTCAATCTTCTCGTCCACAGCAACATCCGGTGGTTAGGCAGGTGAACGGGGGTACAGCAACACAACAACGGGAAGAAAGGAGGTTGATTTTCAAATTTAAAACACTTGCCCCCAGCGGCATGAACATTGTTTGAGTTTGTTAAAATTGTCGCGCGTGCATTTTTTAAATCACAAACGGCCAAACGGCTGTAATATTTGCCACGACTGATGAAGGTGTTTTTCTCGAAACGTCTCGTCTAAAACTGAACTTGGCACTTTTTAACAAACACCATTTTCTGCAAACGTTTCACAAAGTGCTGCATCGCATATTTATTTATTTATTCATTTATTTATTTATTTATTCATTTATTTATTTATTTATTTATTCATTTATATTTTAGTACTACAGTACTAACTGTCATACAGTTTGTATGGGTCGTCTGTGGTCTTAGTCTTTGTCCACGATTTTTTGTCTGTTTGTTCGTTTTTTTCGTTTGTTTTGTTTGTTTGATTTTGCAGTGGTAATCAGTTTTGCCCGATGCTAAAATGTCAAATTGATCCCACTTGATGTTGTGGGATCATTTTGACATTTTAGCATCGGGCAAAACTGATTACCACTGCAAAATCAAAGAAACATTTTTAATCCAAGAACTGAAGCCAGCTTTTAATGTCAACGTCAGCAGTGAGAAGCTGATACTTTATTAATTAGCTGTAGCTTTTTATAGATTCACTGTTAAGATTGTTTTCTTAATCTTGGTTCCAGACCCCTTATCACTATTGTATAAAAGGTTTGTCAAAATTGTAACGGTCACTTTTGAAAATGTATGTCGACTAGCATACGAAACGTCAAGTTTATATAAAAATGCGTAAGTTTACAATGTTTATTGCCGCTGTTTGTGTTTTATTTTTGATCAAGCTACGATGGCCCAGGAACAAAAGTCTTTATGATACTAAGAACTTACCCAAGCTGAGACTAAGAGACAAAGCAGAAATTTTGTTCAGTTCTACATCCGTTTTTGCATCGAGCTAAAAACACAGTAACAACATGAATTTCTATCGAATCAAATTTTCTTTGTTTTTGTTGTTTCTTAATGTAGAGCTCAAGCTATATTTTCTTGTCATTCTCAGCTATGGAAGAGTAATAAAGTGACTTTTGCTGAGAAGAAAAAAAAAACAACAACAGCATGTATGTCAAAGAAATTTGACATGACACAACTACTGGTGTGGGCCAGACTGGGTTAGAAATAAACAACTGCATATATTAACGACAGAGAGGGATAACAGAGAGGAAGGAGTAAACAACATGGAGTAAACAACAAACAGTATCTACTCGTCTCTACTCGTTTCTAAGAAAAATAAAAACCTTTCTAACTCGACTATCTAAATCGTTGCTTTCTTAATAAAAGCTTTTTAAACCATTGCTTTCTAAACCATAACTTTCTAAATAAAGGCTTTCTAAATCGCTGCTTTCCAAACACGACAAGAAAAATATTTTTTAAAAACACTTTTATTTTCGTTCAGACTTGTTCAAACATGTTATTATGATGTTTATTATGACGTTAAGGGCGCAGCCCTACGTCACACTTAAAGGTTACTATAAAAACTGCCATTGACTATCGCTCACTCTTTTGACTCAGTAAAGTTTACAACCAATGTTTCACTATGAGTTCACATTTTTCACAAGCTTGAAGACAAGTATACAAGTTGTTTAAAGCTTGAAGACAAGTTCAAAGTTGATATCCCATGGTAGGTCCTTCATCTTTCAGTATGTGAGTGACAAGCCGTTCTTCATCGTTGGAAGCAGGATGCAAGTCCAATAGTAAGTACCTATACGGTTCTTTGGTAACTTGTTGAAATAGTTTTAAAGCCATTTGCCATGAAGCGGGAAAAGCTTGTAATAACACGTTCCTATACACGACCCCGTGGATAGTTCCTGAACCTACTGGCCCACACCAGTAGTGGGTCGTGTATAAACTATCCACGGGGTCATGTATAAACTATCCACAGGGTCGTGTATAAACTATCCACGGGGTCGTGTATAAATTAACTATATCCACGAGTTGGTGTGAAATTACACGAGTTACATACTATAAAAGCAACAGCCCTACAGATACACTGACCATTTTCGGGTAAACACTACACTCTTGTGAGGGAGAAAAACTAGTCAAAAACATATAACTAAAGGACAATGGTTTTAAAGAAAATCAATCATTATGTATCCTTGTCGGCTTTGCGGCATGATGTTTACAAGAAGTGATAACAGAACAAGACATGAACTCAAATATTGTCGTATGGATCAAAAACTACAGCGGGAGCAAGAAGGGCAGAAAACAGACTTTCAATTTCAAACGCCCTCTTCGATTTTAGTCGTAGGACCTTCCAGTTGTGGAAAAACCGTCTTTACGCGACGACTCTTAATGGAAAACCTTCACTTGTTTAAAACGAAACCGCAGAGTATACACTATTGTGCTTCTATGTATCAACACTGTTTTGAAGACATGGCAAAGTTTTGGATACAGTTTCATAAAGGCATACGCGACGAAGAAGATTTACAACAATGGTTTCCTAAAGGACGCGGGATTTTGATTTTGGATGATTTAATGGATGAAAGTAGCAGTGATAAACGCGTGTTGGATTTATTCACCAAACAGTCACATCATCGGGATATTACGGTTATCTATCTATGTCAAGATATGTTTCCCGTAGGAAAATACGCTAAAACCATATCAAGAAATGCCCATTACATTGTGGCTTTTAAAAACCCAAGAGATCAACTCGGCGTAAGGAACGTGTTATTACAAGCTTTTCCCGCTTCATGGCAAATGGCTTTAAAACTATTTCAACAAGTTACCAAAGAACCGTATAGGTACTTACTATTGGACTTGCATCCTGCTTCCAACGATGAAGAACGGCTTGTCACTCACATACTGAAAGATGAAGGACCTACCATGGGATATCAACTTTGAACTTGTCTTCAAGCTTTAAACAACTTGTATACTTGTCTTCAAGCTTGTGAAAAATGTGAACTCATAGTGAAACATTGGTTGTAAACTTTACTGAGTCAAAAGAGTGAGCGATAGTCAATGGCAGTTTTTATAGTAACCTTTAAGTGTGACGTAGGGCTGCGCCCTTAACGTCATAATAAACATCATAATAACATGTTTGAACAAGTCTGAACGAAAATAAAAGTGTTTTTAAAAAATATTTTTCTTGTCGTGTTTGGAAAGCAGCGATTTAGAAAGCCTTTATTTAGAAAGTTATGGTTTAGAAAGCAATGGTTTAAAAAGCTTTTATTAAGAAAGCAACGATTTAGATAGTCGTGAGTTAGAAAGGTTTTTATTCTTCTTAGAAACGAGTAGAAACGAGTAGCCGACTCTTTGAGATACCGCGCGGATCGGAATACTAATTTTTCGCAAAATTTGCATGTTGTTTCCTGAGAGGGACAATTTCTTTTGATAAACCCACGTGCGCGTCGCTTCGCTTTCATTCATTCACTATGTCTTTTCTGACTCAACGTACCAGCTACTGGGATTTCTTACCTTTAGAAATCCAAGTCAAGATTTTGAAGATGGCTGATAAACAACATCATCGAGACCAAATTTATCATGTCCTCCAGATTCTTAGGAATCTGTGGGATATCGGTAGGATCGGTGCCTTTTACGCCATGAAAGAGTTATCGATTCGTCGTCCGTTGGGACGATGGACGCGAGGCATAAGCTACAAGGGCGCTGAATATGAAAAACAACGGATCGTTTAGGAGCCACCAAATAAATAAAAGTAGTGACCTTCTATTTCGCTATTTCCCCACAGCCGTTTAAGTTAGAGTTTGTTTTTTATCCCTCACAGCCGTTTAAGCTAAAGTTTGTTTTTTATCCCTCACAGCCGTTTAAGCTAAAGTTTGTTTTTTATCCCTCACAACCGTTTAAGCTAAAGTTTGTTTTTTATTGTTTTGGTTGGATCCCTCACAACTTTCAATTACAACATTTGTTTTTTGACTCCCTTACAACGATGTCTAATTATTCTCGCTATTCCCTACTTACGCGCCTTTACCATATAGACTCCCTCTACCATCAAATCACCCTGTGCCACACAATCATCGATAACACTTATCGCATAGAAATGCTAGTAGAAGCTTTGCTTCGAACCGTTTTCGTAGGAAAATAAGATACGTTCTTTACTGTACCATCGTTTTTCCATTGCAAACATCGATTGTTCTGTCGCTACATACAGTCAAACCTCTCGGTTAGATAACCCAGTCATTAGAAGCTTCGCTTCAAACCATTTTCGTAGGAAATGGAACGGTGACAAATTTTCGTGGGGGATCGTTAGTGTAGGAAATGTTGTGTGGGTTCGTTGGGGCTTTTAGCTTTGCGTTTTTGATTTTAGCTTTGTCATTTTGGCGTTACGGTTTGTTTGGGTTCAGGGAAATTTGGGTGTCTATAGAAAAGCTAGTTAAAATAGAACTGTGAAAAAAGTAGGAAATGGAAAGAAACAGAACAGTTTTCGTAAGAAAATAAGGTCGGTATGGCTTTGCTCTAAGACCCTGTTTATAATAACGGATCGCTTCGCTATCCTCTCAGGGTATTTTTCCGGGAAATTGGGTTTTTCTTAGAAACCCTTACACGCGTGGAATACCATGGATAAGTAAGGTTCTAGATAGGTAGGGTTTTAGATAGGTAAATCATGGAATAGGTGCCGGAGCCGTAACTACCGGGGGCTGCAACTACCGGGCGTCACTAACCGGGGGTCGCAATTTTTAACTCTTGACAGCAAAGCTGTCAGATGGGGGCCGCAACCGGGGCCGCAATAACGGGGGCCGCAACCGGGGCCGCAATAACGGGGGCCGCAATAACCGGGGCCGCAATAACCGGGGCCGCAATAACCGGGGTCGCAATAACCGCGGCCGCACTATCCTATATCATTACTATCATTACTTCCGTTAAACTCACTTCCGGTAAAACCTGTTTATACAACCAATTTGCCTCTCTGTCTTAACATATGCTTTGGTAGCCTCACGGTTAAGGTTCTGAACTTAAGACCTGAACTCTGCTGGTTCGAATCCACGTCTAAAAAATTCTTTTCCTTACTCACATGGAATCACCTACACGAAATCGTTACATAGAGTTAATATTCAGTTGCTATGTTTACTCTCTACTGTTGTTGCTATGTTTACTCTCTACTGTTGTTGCTATGTCCTACTGTTGTTGCTATGTTTACTCTCTACTGTTGTTGCTATGTTTACTCTCTACTGTTGTTGCTATGTCCTACTGTTGTTGCTATGTTTACTCTCTACTGTTGCTATGTCCTTACGGACATCTTCGGTAATCTTCGGAAATCTTCGGATTGACAGCTTCGGTGTCAAATCTTCGGAAATCTTCGGAATAACTTCGGAAAATTAATTACTCTCCGTTAATTAATTACCGCTAATTAATTAATTACACTCTAGTTAATTAATTAATTAAGTACTCTGGGTTGCTATAGATACTGTTTGTTGTTTACTCCATGTTGTTTACTCCTTCCTCTCTGTTATCCCTCTCTGTCGTTAATATATGCAGTTGTTTATTTCTAACCCAGTCTGGCCTACACCAGTAGTGACACAGTACATGATGGGCGTTTTAAGGTTTCCTGGTCACGTTTTACATCGGTTTTCTGAAACTCTATACCACGTAACTTAAGAACATGCTAAGAACGTTTTAGGCTCAAAACGTTAAAAAATAAGAACATTCAGTTCCCTTCCGGCAGCCTCAGCCGCAAAATTAGACGTTCTTATAAAAATAAAAGAGTGTATATCTTGTAATTTACTCAAGGTTTATTGGTATGCCAGTTAGTCCTCCTAGCCGACCCTGTTTAGTTGGAAATTGTACCCTGAATTGCACAAGCGACCGTCATGAGCCGACCATAATAAGTGAACACGATATTGCCAGACTTCACACCGAGATAATGAAGCAAATATATGTAGGTTTCGATATACATTTCTCCGGTATGCCGAATCACTACCCTTTTCACTTAATGTACTAACCGTTTACATACTGATATGCTTATTATGACCGCGTTACCTTAACCTTATCGTAAATATGACGGAGCAATGTATAAAACTCTCTTTTAGTAAAACAATCGCGACCTCAGTACCGTAAGTCCAGAAGCTTTACGTTTCGTACTACTTTAAACCTTAAAATTCATACACCTTTGAAACTTAGTTTGTCCTGTTGGTCCCAAGTCCCTCGCAATGAGAAATCCAGCAGTGTTTTCCAATAATAATAATAACAATAATGATAATAATAATAATAATAATAATAATAATAATAATAATAATAATCACCTTATTATAGGAAGTGTACGGTATTTGAAATTAATATAACGCGACTTATAATTAAATTTACGCGAAATGAAGGGAAAGATGCGAATTGTAGTAACAATGTATTTAAAGAATAGAATTTGCTAAATGAGGAAAACTGTTTTTAAAATCCAACTGCCTTAACCAAACTAAGGACAGGATTGAGGTCGTGGAAATAAACGCTCCAAGAAATTAACGCGACTTACATAAATTAACGCAAATTTCACAAATTTGCTTTACTTTCACAGAGTAGCTCAGAGTGTTAATTTCGTTTAACAAGGTGTTAGATAAACGGATGTGCAAAAGCGGCATAAAGTACATGTGAATAAACCTCTCGAAACCAGCTGCTCCTTCAACACAGTCAGCAGTTCTCGGAAATCTAATTTCCTTTCCGTTATGCTAGAACTTTTCATTCAAAAACGAACTTGATCAACGAAATATGGACTGCCTTGTTTATTCCGCTTTAAGGCCTACTTTATCATCGATTTCACTTCATTGACTTAAATTTGGCTTTATTCACATACATGCCCTCGATTACCTCATTTAGTACTATTTAGTTTCCACATACTTCAGAAAGTTCCACACGATGTATTCTTTAGTTTCACATACTTTAACTCCCGTTATTGTTGAAGCAATTTAGAAACGCGTTTTATCTAATTTAGTTGGCTGTATTTGTTATACCCCTTTTAGCACACTTCTTATTGGTCGTGATTTTGCTTCTTATTTGTAAAGAATTTCGCATACAAGTAACTCTAAGTAACTGTAAATAGAAAACTTTCTGTTTATGTTAAACAGGTGTAAGAAAAGACTGAAATATGTTTAGCATAAAACATGCACACAAAATGGTACGGTCTATGAACGTTACACGTCACCGCATCTACTCTGGTATGGTATCCGTGCTTTACATTTGAGGTATAACATCTGCGTCCCATCTCTGGGGTATAGATGTTATACCTTAAATCTGAGGCATAGCGTTCATACCTCAGATCTGAGGTATAACATTTATATTTCTGGGAAGGGGTTAGGGATGTCACACCGCAGGTACAAAGTATGGATGTTACACCTCAGACATGAGGTGTGGATGTTATAACGCAGATATAAGGTATGGATCTTCAGTGTACCAAAGCAAACTTGAGGTATGTTTGTTTTACACTGCAGATATAAGGTACAGACGCTATACCTCGGATATGAGGTATAGGTGCTCTATACGGTCTCATCTATACCTCAGTTCTACGGGTCACTAAGACTGGAATACACTCGATCGAAAAACTTCGTCATTTGAAAAGTCTAAACCCTTAACGATGAGACCTAATGGATTTATGGATAGATGTAAAATAACATTTGCATATTCAAAATAAAAGACTGTTTTCTTGCGACTAATGTTGATTGCAGCGAGTTGCACGTGGTAATGGCGGAGGTGCAAGCCTTTCTCAAAGTCGCCAAATTAACCAATAAGGCCAATTTGAGCACTATATAGAAACGTACAGTGCGAAATTTGCAAAAGTTTGCATCCGTTTACGAACGAAGACAATTTTTGCTGCAAAAGTATTCGGAAAATACCGTGTTTTTCTAGTACTGTATGAAAACAAGCACTCACTGATTATGCAAATGCAGTTACTGTGCGAACATTTCCCAGAAAGCCCTTGGGTCTCACATTTCATGGCTTACACTTATCATAACACAACGTTCTTTCAATCGAGTGTCGAGTATTATCCATATTTTGCCTGGGCCTTTTTTTAGTTTCTGAGCCTGGGGTGGGCCCCCTATACTGATCTCGAAAAGTATTAACGCTCTTGTGATGAAACTTGGCACGTTTTTAGTACTTCATTGGCTTAATAGATTGGGAGTATGACGTATCAATTATGCCGCGTTATGACGTCACAAACCAGCCATTTTGAATTTTGCAGGCACCATCTTGAATCCCGAGCCGGCAGTCATAAAGTGGACAATGACGACATCGAAAACTGTATGAATTTGTTCAAAGAAACATGCTTAATCAAAACAAGCACAAAAAAGTAAAGGATTGTCTTCTTCTTCTTACAAACGAAGGGGAAAAAACTGAAGAAAAGACTCAAAAAACACAAAAAATAGTCAAAATACACTCTGAGTAGACGGTTGCCATAGAAACGTCAATCATCATAGACACTTCATTGCCACAGGAAAATTTTCTCTGATAAATTTTAGGAAAAGTCACGAGATTTGGTGATTATCCGTCTAACCGTTTTAAAATTATAATTCGTTAAAGTCAGCGCGGGTAAAATATGCCCCCTCCTCCCTCCTCCCAGGCTAAGCAGGATTAACAATGTTTCTTTAATTAAAATTGGCAATTCTGACCAAACGTTTTACTTTTAGACATGGATTAGACTTGTTATTGAAGTAAATACTGCACCTGAAAATTAGAAAGGGCATGAGAGTTAGTTTTGAAATTGTCTACTTTACTCATAAGTTACCGAAAGCCCAGACATAATTTTTTTTGCGGGGGGGGGGGGGGGGTATGTGAATTCTTATCACGGTCTGTTCTAGATCTCTTTTGCAAACTTCTTTTGCTTGAATTAAAAGATTTAAATTTTCTTGGCAGATGTATTCGCTATCCTAGCATGCCATAAATAAGCGAGTTAAGTTCACAATTTTCTCTCCTTTCTTGAAAAACAGAAGCATATTACTTCAAACAGGCCAATATCCTAAATGGCTGTCTTCAGCGATCGTGAAAGGCTATTATGATACAGAAAGGGAATTTTTATTGTGATGCAAAACTAATAACCACAATGCTTTTAATTTGCCTTTTACAAATTAAACGGCACAGAGGTTAGTTAGACAATCGCATAGTAGAGCGAAAGCACGAAGCCTCAAGCAATGCAGTTACCGACTCATGATCATTCTACGTTTAAAAAACTAGTTTACATCATAAGTTATACTCAAAGTGAGAGTTGTTTTATATTCCAAACCTCACTGAAGAGTGATTACGGGCTGTAACTACATACTTGAATGTAGTTAATTCCGGAAAACCGTATCGTCCAGATTTAAATAAACTTCTTGATAGAGGTAAACTTAATTACATAGAACTGTAAACCAAAAGAAATTTCAAATCGATATGAGACAGGAAGTTTTTCTGCTACGTACTGGCCTCCCACGCAGACGACGTTCTTGGGGCTAGGCACGCGTGACGAAGCCCTAAGAACGTCAATGGGAGGCTAGCTACGTACAGGGCGTGAAGGAATTTGTTCCGTTTTAGGGATCATTCGGTAAACAGAATTAAACAACATCAGTAAAACCAGTACATCGATAACTCCATTTGGATATCACGTCCAAGTTTGAAAAGAAGAAGAAGGTGATTATTTCAAATTCACACAGGTGAGTCAATGTCCACTCTTTATTTCATAATTTGGTTTTCCCTCGATCTTCCTTATGTGTGTACGTAATAGGACTTAAGTTTGGTCCGTTTTTTGCCTGTTTCCTGTAAAGACCCAGGTAACATGCAGTAGTTAGATTACAATACGCATCCCTTATTAATTTTCATTACAGAATGGTAATACTAGCGATATTGTCTAAACCAAATACACTTCAGGGCCGGGTTGTCTGAAAGCCGATTAACGCTAATTCGCGATTAAAAGTTAACCACGGTTTCCATCTCGCTCGTTGAAAATGTTTTTAATTTTAATTTCAAACTAAAATCAAAATGGAATCAAAGTTCACGCTAATCCTGGGTGAGCTAAATCATGCTTTAAATAACTGGTCCTGGGGTATATACAGCGTGAAGCTTGAAGTTGTTTCTGGTGGTAAATTTGCCGGGAAACTGCAAACCCAGCACAGCTTTTGCTAGGGCAGCTAGAGTGACCTGAGTTTCCCTTCTTGTAAACAAGGCCAAACACACGAGGATTAACCGAGCAACCTGCTAAATGTACTCGTACTCTGCATTTTAAAAACGTACTGTTTTTGTTTTGCTTTACAGTTAATACGGACTAGGGTATAGATTATTTGCATAGCTGTATGTTAACTTCATTTTAGACTGGAGACGGTTTTAAATTGTATTATTTGTAGTAGTATTTCCGTTCCCGGTTTCGCGACTGAGGTATCGCAATGCCTCTGAAGATACTGAAGAAGTATTTGCAGTCAGAGCTTTGCAGGGATACAGTTTTGTAACCTATATTCGGTTGGTATTTCGAAAGTTATGTTTAGAAATAATAATTTTAATCGGGATAATTAAGTTAATGGACTGATGCCTTGTTTTCACGAGAGAGTTCTACTAAGGTTTCCTTTTAACTGCGGTCTGGTAACTTGACATCGATCGATTATTTGACACACTGTTTTCACGGGGCAAGATAACCAAGGTAGACGTAAAAAAAAAGAAGGTAAAATCAACTCCATTGCGCGCAACAGGAAGCAACGTTCGGTCATTCATGCATTGCGGCTGGTCGCAAGTACACATAAAACGCTCTACTGGACTTCGGAAAAATATATTCTTCTATTTCTAGTGTATTTAGACACCAGAGTCCATTTTTACCTTAAGTTGTGTGCACCTGTGGCTTTCTTTCCAACAGAGGAAAGCACATATTTCGCCGAGTTTTGCAAAATGGAAAAAACATTAAAATGTCTTGAATTCAAAATTATTGTACATGCTAATTGTGACGAAAAATAAACAAATTTATTTAAAATGCAGGGCGACCCGTTTCTTACGACCGGCTATTAAAACGTGGTTCATGCGCGTTTCGTTGACACTGAAGGGTGGTGATATTTTAAGGAGTAATACATGTTTGTAAGTACAGTTTTGCAATTTGTTTGCGTAGCTTTTTGAAACTAGCAGCAATGTCCGTCTTCGTCTCGGAACAAATTTGTCTTGCAGCAAATTGGTATAGCAGATCCTTGTCTATTAAGTTGACGTTATCATGGCAACCAGTTTTTGACAAGCGGTTTTTTCAGAATTTTGAATTTCCCTCTTTTTAATCAAAAATCATTACTTTTTTTGAAGTAAATTTTACATTTTTAGATCATTTCCCTTTTAATTTATTGATTTTGATCACTTCTTGATCAATTTTGGCGGTTTTTGAAGGTTTTGGAAAATTTAAGAAATCCAAGATGGCGGATCCAAGATGGCCGCCGTTTGAGAACAAAACGTTATTGTGACGTCATATGACGTCATCAGCCAAGGTTGTTGACCTCAATGGGAAAATTTTTGGACGGACTATCTGTCGTTTAAGTCTCGTTGTCATAGCTTTAATATTCTCGGAGTTAAGAAAAAACTCCACGCTGACTTTTTTTGAATTTATATAGCAATCCTGCACACAACATTTGTGATCACCTGGTTGCTGGCCTTGGCCGACATGGCGCTTCTGCTGATTTTTGGACACTTTCCCGGCAAACGCGCGATACTGGGCGCGATCTTTACTACAACTACCAGAAACCTTTGCGCATGTGACATCGTAATGAAAATGGTCTATTGCGTGCACCAAAAAACAATGGCATTGTTTAAGCCTTGGCTCTACCTAGTTCCCAGAGCCCCCAATTTGAATGTCGCAAAAGAAGCCAGAATTCTGTGCGATGGGGCCACTAAGCAGTGGAATACACGTATTAACGATGTTTCTTTAATGTGTTTCTTTTTCTGCACCTGAAAATTAAAAAAAAAATACAGGAGAGTTTTGAAATTGGCAACTTTACTCCTAAGTTACCGAAAGCCCAGACACTTTTTTTGGGGGGGGGGGGAGAGGAGGTTATATGTAAATTCTTCACCCCTCCGTCTGTTGTAGATCTCTTTGTTAACTTCTTTTCCCTTAATTAAAAGATTGAAATTTTCTTGGCAGATGTATTCAGGCTATCCTAGCATGCCATAACTGACAAAAATAAGCGGGTAAATTCACAATTTTCTCTCCTTTCTTGAAAAACAGAAACATATTACTTCAAACAGGCCACTATCCTAAATCACGTCTTTAGTGATCGTGAAAGGCTATTATCATACAGAAGGAGAACTTTTATTGTGATGCAAAACTAATAATTATAACCACAATACTTTTAATTTGCCTTTTACAAATTAAATGGCACAGTGGTTAGTTAAACAATCGCATAATAGAGCGAAAGCACGAAACCTCAAGCAATGCAGTGACCGACTCATGATCATTTTACGTTTACAAAAATAGTTTACACCAGGGGAAGGGGGAGGGGTCAGGGGAGCAGAGATGCCACAGTGGTGAGAGCACTCGCCTTCCACCAATGTGGCCCGGGTTCGTCGGGACCGGGAAGAGTTGTGGGTTGAGTATGTGGGTTGAGTTTGTTGTGGGTTCTCGTCCTTGCTCCGAGGGTTTTTCTTCAGGTACTCCGGTTTTCCTCCCTCCATAAAACCAACATTTCCAAATTCCAATTCGACCTGGACGTCAATTGTTTACTCATGAGCTCCTGGCTCGGGAGATTAGGCGACTACTCCCCACACTATGACGTTAAATTTGATGTACCGTTTACCATTACCATAAGTTATAATCAAAGTGAGAGTTGTTTTATATTCCAAACCTCACTGAAGTGAGTGATTCAAGTTCTTTACGGGCTGTAATAGAAAATGTAAACACATACTAATGAATGTAATTAATTCTATAACCGTAAAATGAAGGAAAACAAAAATGCACATACATGTATTATTGGATTTAAGAATATACCTAACTTAGCAAAGACAAAGTATTTACTGGCCGTCAGTAAATTAAGCTCACAGTTTTTCTTTAGTAACGTCAAGCGAGAATTTTAGTATCGTTTAGATGTGTACTCAGTGATCCGCGGAATTTAATCAGGCTTCCAATCATGCGTCTGTTTTTGCTTTTAGTGCTTCAATTTTTAATACTGATAATTACGTTTAGAAATGTTGCTATAGCCCAGATCCAAAGAAAGTTCTTGATAGAGGTAAACTTAATTACATAGAACTGTAAACCAAAAGAAATTTCAAATCGACATGAGACAGGAAGTTTTTCTGCTACGTACTGGCCTCCCACGCAGACGTTCTTGGGGCTAGGAACGCGTGACGAAGCCCTTAGAACGTCAATGGAAGGCTAGCTACGTACAGGGCATGAAGGAATCTGTTCCGTTTTAGGGATCATTCAGTAAACAGAATTAAACAACATCAGTAAAACCAGTACATCGATAACTCCATTTGGATATCACGTCCAAGTTTGAAAAGAAGAAGAAGGTGATTATTTCAAATTCACACAAGTGAGTCAATGTCCACTATTTACTTTTTTATTTTTGTTGATCCTCGATCTTCCTTATGTGTGTACGAAATAGGACTTAAGGTGTTTCGATACAGTTTTTTTGGGACCATACCTAACTTTTTGAATCGGCTCTTGGACAGTCCTTTCCTTGCCAGATCAAAGTGAAATTTGCAATACTTGTTAGTTTTGGATTGAACTTTAGCGTGGTTTACATTTTGTGAAAATCGATATTTCCATGACAACGATAAACAAAAAACCTCAAAAACACTAAAATTGAAATTTAGCGCGATCCAGATTTCACTTTGAAAAGCAAATGCCAACATCTTAAACCAACATCTTAAAAAAATTCTGTATGTTTGTTTTGAAGTAAATCGCAAAAACATTTTCAACCTTAGTTTTTGCCTAGTAATAGTAAATGCACCGAAAAATAATCAATGCTTTGATGAAATGGCTCGAAAATACTTTCCAAATGTGTCGTTTACTTACTATTTTACGCCTAGAAAGTTTTGTTGAAACTGGTGTTCGCGATCTCGAGAACGAATTGTTTTCCTAAGATCATTCGCGTAATAATTTTGTGGTAATTTTTGAATTTGAGCATTTTTCAAAAATCTTAAGAACGGCTCGATGATTTTTTTTAAAGCATTAAACACGCGTGCTTGACGATGTGTCCAATTTTAGTATCGAGTCTTATTAACATTGATTCACTGGAACACTTTTAGATTTAACGTTAAAGAGGACGTATGAACCGACGGAAAAGCTTGCGTTACATATTCACATTTGGCAAATAAATGCTAATATATTCAAAGTAATGTGCAAAGCATTCCTCCGTGATTTTTACTTTTCGTTGTAATCTACAGTGCAACAAAGAACAAAGAAACTAGATAAAAATCACGAAGCAATGAATTACGCATTACTTTGAATATATTAGCCTTTACTTGCCAACTGTGAATTTGTAACGCAACCTTTTCCGTCGGTTCATACGTCCTTTTCAGCGTTAAATCTAAAAGTGTTCCAGTGAATCAATGTTAATAAGACTCGATACTAAAATTGTTCACATCGTCAAGCACGCGTGTTTAATGTTTTAAAAAAATCCATCGAGTCGTTCTTAAGATTTTCGCAAAAGCGCTCAAATTCAAAAATTACCACAAAATTATTACACGAATGATCTTAGAAAAACAATTCGTTCTTGAGATCGCGAACACTAGTCCAACAAAACTTTCTAGGCGTAAAATAGTAAGTAAAAGACACATTTTGAAAGTATTTTCGAGCCATTTCATCAAAGCATTGATTACTTTTCGGTGCATTTACTATTACTATGCAAAAACTAAGGTTGGAAATGTTTTTGCCATTTACTTCGAAACAAACATACAGATTTTTTTTGTTCTTGTATATTTTGTTTGCCATACACCACAATTTAAGATGTTGGTGTTTGCTTTTCAAAGCGAAGTCTGGGTCGCGCAAAATTTCAATTTTAGTGTTTTTGAGGTTTTTTGTTTATCGTTGTCATGGAAATATCGATTTTCACAAAATGTAAACCGCGCTAAAGTTCAATACAAAACCAAAAAGTACTGCAAATTTCACGTTGATCCGACAAGATAAAGACTGTCTAAGAGCCGATTTTAAAAGTGAGGTATGGCCCCCAAAAAACTGTATCGAAACACCTTAAGTTTGGTCCGTTTTTAGCCTGTTTCCTGTAAAGACCCAGGTAACATACAGTAGTTAGATTACAATACGCATCCCTTATTAATTTTCATTACAGAATGGTAATACTAGCGATATTGTCTAAACCAAATACACTTCAGGGCCGGGTTGTCTGAAAGCCGATTAACGCTAATTCGCGATTAAAAGTTAACCACGGTTTCCATCTCGCTCGTTGAAAATGTTTTTAATTTTAATTTCAAACTAAAATCAAAATGGAATCAAAGTTCACGCTAATCCTGGGTGAGCTAAATCATGCTTTAAATAACTGGTCCTGGGGTATATACAGCGTGAAGCTTGAAGTTGTTTCTGGTGGTAAATTTGCCGGGAAACTGCAAACCCAGCACAGCTTTTGCTAGGGCAGCTAGAGTGACCTGAGTTTCCCTTCTTGTAAACAAGGCCAAACACACGAGGATTAACCGAGCAACCTGCTAAATGTACTCGTACTCTGCATTTTAAAAACGTACTGTTTTTGTTTTGCTTTACAGTTAATACGGACTAGGGTATAGATTATTTGCATAGCTGTATGTTAACTTCATTTTAGACTGGAGACGGTTTTAAATTGTATTATTTGTAGTAGTATTTCCGTTCCCGGTTTCGCGACTGAGGTATCGCAATGCCTCTGAAGATACTGAAGAAGTATTTGCAGTCAGAGCTTTGCAGGGATACAGTTTTGTAACCTATATTCGGTTGGTATTTCGAAAGTTATGTTTAGAAATAATAATTTTAATCGGGATAATTAAGTTAATGGACTGATGCCTTGTTTTCACGAGAGAGTTCTACTAAGGTTTCCTTTTAACTGCGGTCTGGTAACTTGACATCGATCGATTATTTGACACACTGTTTTCACGGGGCAAGATAACCAAGGTAGACGTAAAAAAAAAGAAGGTAAAATCAACTCCATTGCGCGCAACAGGAAGCAACGTTCGGTCATTCATGCATTGCGGCTGGTCGCAAGTACACATAAAACGCTCTACTGGACTTCGGAAAAATATATTCTTCTATTTCTAGTGTATTTAGACACCAGAGTCCATTTTTACCTTAAGTTGTGTGCACCTGTGGCTTTCTTTCCAACAGAGGAAAGCACATATTTCGCCGAGTTTTGCAAAATGGAAAAAACATTAAAATGTCTTGAATTCAAAATTATTGTACATGCTAATTGTGACGAAAAATAAACAAATTTATTTAAAATGCAGGGCGACCCGTTTCTTACGACCGGCTATTAAAACGTGGTTCATGCGCGTTTCGTTGACACTGAAGGGTGGTGATATTTTAAGGAGTAATACATGTTTGTAAGTACAGTTTTGCAATTTGTTTGCGTAGCTTTTTGAAACTAGCAGCAATGTCCGTCTTCGTCTCGGAACAAATTTGTCTTGCAGCAAATTGGTATAGCAGATCCTTGTCTATTAAGTTGACGTTATCATGGCAACCAGTTTTTGACAAGCGGTTTTTTCAGAATTTTGAATTTCCCTCTTTTTAATCAAAAATCATTACTTTTTTTGAAGTAAATTTTACATTTTTAGATCATTTCCCTTTTAATTTATTGATTTTGATCACTTCTTGATCAATTTTGGCGGTTTTTGAAGGTTTTGGAAAATTTAAGAAATCCAAGATGGCGGATCCAAGATGGCCGCCGTTTGAGAACAAAACGTTATTGTGACGTCATATGACGTCATCAGCCAAGGTTGTTGACCTCAATGGGAAAATTTTTGGACGGACTATCTGTCGTTTAAGTCTCGTTGTCATAGCTTTAATATTCTCGGAGTTAAGAAAAAACTCCACGCTGACTTTTTTTGAATTTATATAGCAATCCTGCACACAACATTTGTGATCACCTGGTTGCTGGCCTTGGCCGACATGGCGCTTCTGCTGATTTTTGGACACTTTCCCGGCAAACGCGCGATACTGGGCGCGATCTTTACTACAACTACCAGAAACCTTTGCGCATGTGACATCGTAATGAAAATGGTCTATTGCGTGCACCAAAAAACAATGGCATTGTTTAAGCCTTGGCTCTACCTAGTTCCCAGAGCCCCCAATTTGAATGTCGCAAAAGAAGCCAGAATTCTGTGCGATGGGGCCACTAAGCAGTGGAATACACGTATTAACGATGTTTCTTTAATGTGTTTCTTTTTCTGCACCTGAAAATTAAAAAAAAAATACAGGAGAGTTTTGAAATTGGCAACTTTACTCCTAAGTTACCGAAAGCCCAGACACTTTTTTTTGGGGGGGGGGGGAGAGGAGGTTATATGTAAATTCTTCACCCCTCCGTCTGTTGTAGATCTCTTTGTTAACTTCTTTTCCCTTAATTAAAAGATTGAAATTTTCTTGGCAGATGTATTCAGGCTATCCTAGCATGCCATAACTGACAAAAATAAGCGGGTAAATTCACAATTTTCTCTCCTTTCTTGAAAAACAGAAACATATTACTTCAAACAGGCCACTATCCTAAATCACGTCTTTAGTGATCGTGAAAGGCTATTATCATACAGAAGGAGAACTTTTATTGTGATGCAAAACTAATAATTATAACCACAATACTTTTAATTTGCCTTTTACAAATTAAATGGCACAGTGGTTAGTTAAACAATCGCATAATAGAGCGAAAGCACGAAACCTCAAGCAATGCAGTGACCGACTCATGATCATTTTACGTTTACAAAAATAGTTTACACCAGGGGAAGGGGGAGGGGTCAGGGGAGCAGAGATGCCACAGTGGTGAGAGCACTCGCCTTCCACCAATGTGGCCCGGGTTCGTCGGGACCGGGAAGAGTTGTGGGTTGAGTATGTGGGTTGAGTTTGTTGTGGGTTCTCGTCCTTGCTCCGAGGGTTTTTCTTCAGGTACTCCGGTTTTCCTCCCTCCATAAAACCAACATTTCCAAATTCCAATTCGACCTGGACGTCAATTGTTTACTCATGAGCTCCTGGCTCGGGAGATTAGGCGACTACTCCCCACACTATGACGTTAAATTTGATGTACCGTTTACCATTACCATAAGTTATAATCAAAGTGAGAGTTGTTTTATATTCCAAACCTCACTGAAGTGAGTGATTCAAGTTCTTTACGGGCTGTAATAGAAAATGTAAACACATACTAATGAATGTAATTAATTCTATAACCGTAAAATGAAGGAAAACAAAAATGCACATACATGTATTATTGGATTTAAGAATATACCTAACTTAGCAAAGACAAAGTATTTACTGGCCGTCAGTAAATTAAGCTCACAGTTTTTCTTTAGTAACGTCAAGCGAGAATTTTAGTATCGTTTAGATGTGTACTCAGTGATCCGCGGAATTTAATCAGGCTTCCAATCATGCGTCTGTTTTTGCTTTTAGTGCTTCAATTTTTAATACTGATAATTACGTTTAGAAATGTTGCTATAGCCCAGATCCAAAGAAAGTTCTTGATAGAGGTAAACTTAATTACATAGAACTGTAAACCAAAAGAAATTTCAAATCGACATGAGACAGGAAGTTTTTCTGCTACGTACTGGCCTCCCACGCAGACGTTCTTGGGGCTAGGAACGCGTGACGAAGCCCTTAGAACGTCAATGGAAGGCTAGCTACGTACAGGGCATGAAGGAATCTGTTCCGTTTTAGGGATCATTCAGTAAACAGAATTAAACAACATCAGTAAAACCAGTACATCGATAACTCCATTTGGATATCACGTCCAAGTTTGAAAAGAAGAAGAAGGTGATTATTTCAAATTCACACAAGTGAGTCAATGTCCACTATTTACTTTTTTATTTTTGTTGATCCTCGATCTTCCTTATGTGTGTACGAAATAGGACTTAAGGTGTTTCGATACAGTTTTTTTGGGACCATACCTAACTTTTTGAATCGGCTCTTGGACAGTCCTTTCCTTGCCAGATCAAAGTGAAATTTGCAATACTTGTTAGTTTTGGATTGAACTTTAGCGTGGTTTACATTTTGTGAAAATCGATATTTCCATGACAACGATAAACAAAAAACCTCAAAAACACTAAAATTGAAATTTAGCGCGATCCAGATTTCACTTTGAAAAGCAAATGCCAACATCTTAAACCAACATCTTAAAAAAATTCTGTATGTTTGTTTTGAAGTAAATCGCAAAAACATTTTCAACCTTAGTTTTTGCCTAGTAATAGTAAATGCACCGAAAAATAATCAATGCTTTGATGAAATGGCTCGAAAATACTTTCCAAATGTGTCGTTTACTTACTATTTTACGCCTAGAAAGTTTTGTTGAAACTGGTGTTCGCGATCTCGAGAACGAATTGTTTTCCTAAGATCATTCGCGTAATAATTTTGTGGTAATTTTTGAATTTGAGCATTTTTCAAAAATCTTAAGAACGGCTCGATGATTTTTTTTAAAGCATTAAACACGCGTGCTTGACGATGTGTCCAATTTTAGTATCGAGTCTTATTAACATTGATTCACTGGAACACTTTTAGATTTAACGTTAAAGAGGACGTATGAACCGACGGAAAAGCTTGCGTTACATATTCACATTTGGCAAATAAATGCTAATATATTCAAAGTAATGTGCAAAGCATTCCTCCGTGATTTTTACTTTTCGTTGTAATCTACAGTGCAACAAAGAACAAAGAAACTAGATAAAAATCACGAAGCAATGAATTACGCATTACTTTGAATATATTAGCCTTTACTTGCCAACTGTGAATTTGTAACGCAACCTTTTCCGTCGGTTCATACGTCCTTTTCAGCGTTAAATCTAAAAGTGTTCCAGTGAATCAATGTTAATAAGACTCGATACTAAAATTGTTCACATCGTCAAGCACGCGTGTTTAATGTTTTAAAAAAATCCATCGAGTCGTTCTTAAGATTTTCGCAAAAGCGCTCAAATTCAAAAATTACCACAAAATTATTACACGAATGATCTTAGAAAAACAATTCGTTCTTGAGATCGCGAACACTAGTCCAACAAAACTTTCTAGGCGTAAAATAGTAAGTAAAAGACACATTTTGAAAGTATTTTCGAGCCATTTCATCAAAGCATTGATTACTTTTCGGTGCATTTACTATTACTATGCAAAAACTAAGGTTGGAAATGTTTTTGCCATTTACTTCGAAACAAACATACAGATTTTTTTTGTTCTTGTATATTTTGTTTGCCATACACCACAATTTAAGATGTTGGTGTTTGCTTTTCAAAGCGAAGTCTGGGTCGCGCAAAATTTCAATTTTAGTGTTTTTGAGGTTTTTTGTTTATCGTTGTCATGGAAATATCGATTTTCACAAAATGTAAACCGCGCTAAAGTTCAATACAAAACCAAAAAGTACTGCAAATTTCACGTTGATCCGACAAGATAAAGACTGTCTAAGAGCCGATTTTAAAAGTGAGGTATGGCCCCCAAAAAACTGTATCGAAACACCTTAAGTTTGGTCCGTTTTTAGCCTGTTTCCTGTAAAGACCCAGGTAACATACAGTAGTTAGATTACAATACGCATCCCTTATTAATTTTCATTACAGAATGGTAATACTAGCGATATTGTCTAAACCAAATACACTTCAGGGCCGATTAACGTTAATTCGCGATTAAAAGTTAACCACGGTTTTCATCTCGCTCGTTGAAAATGTTTTTAATTTTAATTTGAAGCCAAAAACAAACTGCAATCAAAGTTCACGCTAACCCTGGGTTAGCTAAATCATGCTTTGAACAACTGAGTCCTGAGGTATATACAGCGTGAAGCTTGAAGTTGTTACTGGTGGTAAATTTGGCTGTAAACTGCAAACCCAGCACAGTTTTTCCTCGACAGCTAGACTGACCTTAGCTTCCCTTCTTGTAAACAAGGCAATCACACGAGGATTAACCGAGCAACTGCTAAATGTACTCGTACTCTGCATTTTAAAAACGTATACTGTTTTTGTTTTGCTTCACAGTTAATACAGACTGGGGTATAGATATATTTGCATAGCTGTATGTTAACTTCATTTAAGGCTGCAGACGATTTTAAATTGTATTTTATATCATAGATACTGAGATTTCAGCACGTACAAAAGATTACGTAAAAATGATACGTAAAATGCATTAGCCAATAGGAAACGCGAACGATGAAAACTCACTAGTGAAAAAACGTCGTTCGTCCAATCACAAACGCGAACGACGAAAACTCACTAGTGAACAACATCGCATCGCGATTTCGATTGTCGTCCATTTTCGTCTCGGCGACATGGCGGAGGCAACTGCTTCAAGGTTTGTGTCTTTAGACGACACAATTGAGTCGTTTATTGAAGAGCATGAAAACCCCAACACGGTGAAAAAAAACAAAACGAGAGGTTGCTTTGTTGACAGTGTTCCTTCAAACAAAAGGAGAAACACGCGAGATAGCAGAAATTCCTCCTGTTGAGTTGAATGAACTTCTCAGCGAATTCATATTAAGCGTCCGCACAAAGGAAGGGCAAGAATAGGAGCCGTCTTCGCTCCGAGGGATGGTAGCGAGTTTTGAAAGGCATCTTAAAAGAAAGTCCTATCCAGTTAGCATCATCAATGACCTAGCATTTGAAAGTTAAGAAAAACACTCCAGTCTAAACAGAAACAGCTCAAGAAACAGGGAAGAGGAAACAAGCCTAATGCATCGGTGGCTCTAACAGAGGATGAAACAAAACTTCTCTTCGACAAAGGCCTCCTCGGTGTATCAAGTCCTGAAGCCATTTTAAACACCCCGTGGCTGAACAACAGCCTCCATTTTGGGCTTCGAGGAGTAAAAGAGCACCACGATATGGGCTGGGGCGATGTTAAGTTGTGCAAAACAGACCAGGGTGTTGAATACTTGGAGTTCAACGAGCGCCAAACGAAAACAAGAACTGGCGCCGACCACCGCGATATGAGACCCTTCGCACCAAAAATGTTTTCAACTGATGGTAGCGAAAAAGATCCGGTAGCAGTTTACAAACTTTTTGTTCAGAAAAGACCGGAAAAAATGAAAGATCCCGACGCTCCGTTTTACATTGCAGTTAACAACGTATCGATGAAATCCCATGGCGAGAAATCTGAGACATGTTTTTTCGTGCGGCTTACATTCAGACCTCTTTAAAATGGCATAAGCCGCTGATAAAAGCCGTGTGACACGGGCTCATAGTCACGATACAAATGAAAGGGTGAAACACAACGATGTTTACGCTTAAATAAAAGCTGCTGACCAAAGATACTGTCCAGAGTTTGAATAGCAACAGAAAAGGTAGTAAATTATCTTCCGAGCGAGATGTTTTTCAGGAAATTTGGATGATTTTCGGTGGAAATATTGCAGATCGAAGTTCATAGATTTTGGCCGTGGGATGTTTACTGAAATTTACCATGTTTTTCCTTCTGGATACCGCAGAGGATTCAAATCGGCGAATGTTAAATGTACTTCGACCTGAAAGAAAGCGCCTTCGAGTTCACGTAAGAGATGGAAACTGGTGTGTAAGATAAGTTATAACGCGAACTGGAGCGCTTAAGCAGGGTATCATTTGGCCTTTTGGAGAGGACAGTCACACAAAGCTTGTTCAGAAGTTATGCTTACTGTCGGGTTACTGTTTATCTCAAAACCGCAACGGATACAACTTTCAAGGTGAGAATTAAAGCAAATTCAGTTGAAGGAACAGCAGTACTCATCGAATCTGATAGAAACCGAGGGATGCGAATGTTTTGAGGACAGTTTTTTTCGATTTTTATTCTTTTCTCAGTCAATTGTCTGTATTGTGAAATGCCCTGATATTTTCTAAGTGTCAACTGTCATTGCGCATGCCTGTCTCGAATTTCTCGCCATGCAAACCTTCGAATTCTGAAAAGTGCTGGTTCAAATGCAACGCGGTCGGCACCAACAAGCTCGGGGGTCTTATGAAAGAAATGTCAAAGAAAGCGGGTCTTCAGAACGATAAACTCCGCAATCACAGCGCTAGGAAAACCATGACTCAAACCCTCAGTGAAAATAATGTGCCACCGACACAAATCGCACAGCTCTCCGGCCACAAAAACCTGAAAAGTATTGAAAACTACGGTCACCTCAGCACAAAACAACAAATGCATGTGTCAAATGTACTGGCAAACATTTCTAGTGAGTGTTCAAGCATCACTCCATTCACTCCGACTGTAACTCCGTCAACTTCAGCTGTATTTCGACCAGAAGGATCCTGTCGCTTCAGTAACCCTGACCAACAGTCTATGGCTTTATTCTCGGGTGCAGTCATTCATGGAGGACAGTTTTCTGTGACCATCAACACTGTGAATCAATCGCCACCGCTTCCTCCTCCCTCGGAAAAGCGACAATGGAAAAGAATCAGAGTCTCTAGCGATTCAGATGATGACTAAGACACTGTAGGCTTTTGCATACAGTTTTCTTGACTTTGTTGTATTATACTGATTTGGTAATAGTTCGCTTGCGTTGTCGTTGTGTTATTCAGCGTATACCGCTGTTTTATAATATCTGATTTACAAACATTAAATTTGAACTTATAAGCCTCAGTCAGGTTTTTTTTTTTCAACTGAAAAATGTTTATAAAAGTTGTGAAGGTATAAACTGACGTTTTATTTCTTGTGTTACTTCATTAAATGTTTGATTTTGAAAGAGAAACTGTTGTTTTAGTTATTCTAGTTTTACACGCATACATTGCAGTTGAATGGGTTCCCTAAACATGCGCGTAAGATTGACAAAATTTGGCTTTTCAAAAATCTCAGTATCTATAAAATAAACAAATTACACCATGCAAAATGCTTTGTACGATTTTTTATTCACTCGTTGAGTTGTATCAGAAAACTCCCTCGTTCGCTGCGCTCACTCGTTCGTTTTCTGATACTACTCAACTCGTGAATAAAAATCGTACGCGCGCATTTTCCATGGAATAATCTCTATATTTGCAGTATTATTTCCGTTCCCGGTTTCGCGGCTGAGGTATCGCAATGCCTCTGAAGATACTGAGGAAGTCTTTGCAGTCAGAGCTTTGCAGAGATACAGATTTCTAACCTATATTCGGTCGGTATTTCGCAAGTTATGTTTAGAAATAATGATTTCAATCGGGATAATTAAGTTAAAGGAACTAATGCCTTGTTTTCACGAGAGAGGTCTATTAAGGTTTTCTTCTAACTGTGGTCTGGTAGATTGACATCGGTTATTTGGCACACTGTTTTCACGGGGCAAGATAACCAAGGTAGACGTAAATATGAAGGTAAAATCAACTCCATTGCGCGCAACAGGAGGCAGTGTTCGGTCAGTCGTGCATTGCGATTCATCGCGAGTACACTTAAAACGCTCTACTGGATTTCGGAAAAGTATATTCTTTTATTTCTAGTGTATTTAGACACCAGAGTCCATTTTTACCTTACGTTGTGCACAGGTGTGGCTTTCTTTCCAATAGAGGAAAGCACATATTTCGCAGAGTTTTTCAAAATTGACAAAAAAATTAAAATGTCTTGAATTAAAAATTATTGTACATGCTAATTGTGACGAAAAATAAACAAAATTCATTAAAAATGCGGGGTGACCCGTTTCTGATGACCTGCTAACGTGGTCCATGCGCGTTTCGTTGACACTGAAGGGTGGTGATATTTTAAGGAGTAATACACGTTTGTAAGTACAGTTTTGCAATTCGTTTGCGTAGTTTTTGAAATTAGCAGCAATGTTTTATCAGGTCTAAAATTTCTCGTCTTCGTCTCGGAACAAACACCCTCTATAGAGTTCATAACGATGATGCTTTCCTGAATGTTGGAAATTAGCAAACGACAAAAACGTATCTTTGGTCTCACTCGAAAGGGCGTGTCCTAGTGAATTCAAACAAATGATACTGAAAGTCAGTATCATTTACACAGTATGTGAGCGATGAACCATAGTCTCCTAAATAGCTTTAAATAAGCTCAAATCAGCACATAAAACCAAGAAAGACACTATGGACACAAACTAAAACAGGTAATGAATTTTATTTGCGAAAAACAAATTGTTTTACGAGTCCAGAAATGATTTGTTAAATTCCCATACAAATCCTAATATTTATCACCATGCTCGTTCACTGAGCTTCTTGTTGACGAACACTTGGATACTAAGTTATGGTAATTGGACTGAGTGGAGTACAATTCAGGAAGTAGTCGGGCGAGTAATTTTAAATCTTCCGAGCGCGAAGTGCGAGGACGATTTGAAATTACGAGCACAAGAGCAAAAAAAGCCCGGTCTGAATAGGGTTAATTTTGTGTAACGTAGTCAAATTACTTGAAAGAATGTTAAATATTCAGTCACCATTTGTTGTGTCAGTTGATGTTTTGATAACTCACTAGCAATGACTTTAAAGGGTGGATTCGTTTGCATAATACGCGTGTACTTGTCACATTTTAACGTGTACCCTGTTGCAAATAAACGAGACGATCAGAACCCCAGAAAAGCTATTACGTACACTGTTTTTAGCGTGATTGAAATGTACAGCAACAGGGCTGAAAGTAAGGAAAGCGTCAGAAAATTATTTCTTTGGTGGTTAATAGCCCAATTTCGATATATTAAAATTCAGTCTTAAACAAAAGGCATCATTTCGAGGGGAATAAACCCATATATTTAAATCCTTATATTATTACCCTAAGCCTCGTAGTGATATCTATCGTTTTAAGTTGAATTTTAATATATCGAAATTGGGCTATTTGCCTTTAAATGATGTCGGGAATTTAAGAATTAATTACAAATAAGAGACAAGTGATGGAAGTAGCTTCCGAGAATATGGCAGGTGCAGGAAGAGGGGAAGATAAGAAAATGGTATAAAGGGAAGATGATTATGATTATGTAACTGTTAGGGTACTTCAGATTTATCAGTGGTACCAGATTGGTAACTGATTTACGTTATCTGTAAATCCGTGATTAATTAAAATTCACAGGGTTGGCAATTTGACAGCCTGTTTATTTGCCTCGCATTCAGGGTATGCGTATGGGCTATGCGATTGATCAATGGTGTATCGATTTTCCGCATTCATAGTTCGATACATTTGCATTAGAGCAGCACGGGAAAATGCCAACTTTCGGAAGTATTTGAGCCGACATGTCCCTCCTTTGGGAGAAGTTATCAGAGTTGACAGCGTCAAAATAGCCAATGAAGTACGAGTGCCTGTAAGGCTGTTATTCATACTAACTACTTTATATTAATCTAATTTTTAATCTAATCTTTATATTATTGTAATTGCATGTTTATAATGCGCATTGGATTATATTATAGGAAATGCACAATAGATATAGATAAATAAATAAATAAATAAATAAATAAATAATAATAATAATACATCAAAATTGCTCGCTCTCTTAAGACGTTGTTGTAGTGCGTAATAGATTTAGACTTCCATGTGATTTCAAAGAACAAATTTTAAAATTTTAATGTACAAAAGATATCTTTTAGATTTTAGCGTGGCAACTTGTGTAAGAAATTAGTTTAAGTTTCTCGGCTTGTTTTCATTTTAGGCATTTTAGCATTTGAGAGACTTTGAACATTTTAGCGGCATTAGTGCTATATATTCATTTTTAAGAGAAATAAGGTCTTTTTTTTAATAAAAGTTCGAAAATTAGCTGCAAAGGCTATATGCTATGTCTCTAAATAGCATGAACAGGGCGTGAACGTGGCCTCAGTTCGGAAAAAATATTATTATTATTATTATTATTATTATTATTATTATTAAAATGCTTATTATTTGCCAGGAGTGAAATAAGCTAATGACAGCACGGTTTTAAAAAGTTTCCGAATCTGTTCTACGGAAGTTGATATTATGATGATTTAAAACTGATTTAATATCTACTTTGAATATGTTTTTTGAAGCAGCGAAAATGGCAGGAAATTTTTATTATTTGCCTTCTGTAGGAGGGCTAATTTCCAAATAGTCAGCGTGAAGCAAAACTAGTTTATGCATTAGCGACATTTTGAGATATGGACCACTGTAAGCGGCCCGGAACCGGAAGATTCAAGCATAAAAGGGTGGTAGCACATACATCAGTTATACAATTGAATAATGGGCCTATCATTGGACTGCAATAATCATATGCTACATGATCATTTTCGGAACGAGCTCTCGAAACCTTCAAAAACGTGCGAAACATAAAATACTCTCCGATAATGATATTGTGTTTGTTCAAGGTACAAAGGAAGCACAACGTAGAAGGCGCGGAAAACTGCTTGGATCATTAGCAAAGAAAATTGACGTAAAAGCCTTTAATTTCGCTAGATTTTAACTCAAATTTCAAATATGACTTTTATATCCAAGGGGAAATAATCTACTGCCTGAGGTAATACTATCAAACAGGTTTTTGGCATTTTCTTTGCGATACACGCAATTAGGTCCACCCATAACATTGAGCAAATATATCCACCCACATATTAATTCGATATTTAACTCATTAAACGCAAACTGTAAACGAAACTATCGAAGCAGCTGTCTACTTTTTAGTCTCAGCTAATAACTCACTCTGTTGTACTACTATTTTAAAGGACATTATGGCAGAAGACAAAGAAAACCAATCTCATCTGACCATAGAAGAAGAAGATGAGCCCACTGGTATGTAAAAATTACAACAGTAAGATTTGTGAAAAAAACAGAGTGAATGAACGAATGGTGAAATGAACGAACAATGTGATGAAGAAAATAGATAAAGGCGTGAAAGAACTAAACAATGAACAAGAAAAGATATCACTGACTGACTGACTGGCTGACTGACTGACTGACTGACTGACTGACTGTCTGACTGACTGACTGACTGACTGACTGGCTGGCTGGCTGGCTGGCTGTTGCTGGATGGAGGAAAGGCTGGATGGATGAACAAATAAATTTTAAAGTGAATGAGTATAAAATGGACGAACAAATGGATAAACAAATGTATCGAACATCTCGCAATCTATTTAGCAATTTTAATTTTTTCAAGATGCCTATTTGTATTTGTATTTTATTTGTCGAGCTTTGTTAAAACCAAAGGAGGACGTTTCACCGGCATGCTTTGCGCTCCTAGTCAAAGCATATTATCAAAGCGTCTATCACGTGACCTTCTCATTTGTTGCATTTGCGAGTGGAGAGTTCTTCGAGGCGATGGAAATTGTTGATGGAAATTGCGTTCCTTTCTCTACAGCAGACTTGCTTTATGTCCACTGTATTGATTCAAACGTTCAATTCGAATATTCCTTTAGTGGAGTAGCTTCTCTAAACCTAATAAGCGTGCTTGGACACGTGAGTTTCCCGTCAGATCTTCGCTCAAGACGGCTTGTGCTGTTTCTTTACACAAAGGAAATCAGGGATTGCTTAGAAAACAAGAGATCCCCGATTGTTTGTAGAGTGAAAGCAAGTTGTTTCTTTGAGGTAAGTCAAGTTTCCGTTCTCTTGTTCAACGTTTTCTCGTTTTCAGAGTCAAATATGCGGCAAATGTCGCGATGTGTTCGTGAACCAGCTGAGTTCGAAATTTAGATTCTGTAACTTTCCTTCGTAGTAGCTCGAGTTTTTGACACGCTAAATGTCTTTTTAATGTTTATTAAGCATCCCTGGTTCGGTAATACGTAGGCTACAGCCTGTAATGACTTTGCAAAGGTTTTACAAGGTTTCAAATCGTAGCATTTCCTCGGTGAAAATGTGAAAATGGCGCCTATTTCGAGCACAATTTCAAACCGCCGTAACTTTCTAAAACCTGGAGACCTTAGGCGACCTAAGCGTTTGAAGAACGTTCAATGATCTAACTTTGCATAAAGGCGAGTTTTGTTTTTAGGTCTTAAGGGAAAACGGAACAATGGAGCAAAACGTAAGCCGACCAATCATTCCGAATGCAAAACGAAAGACCTAGCGATCCATGTAATATATGTTTGTGAAACAATTACGAGCTCTCTTCCCGAACAAATACTTCTTTGTCGCGGCTAAAATAACGAACAAAGACTAAAGTTTTCAAAAATTGAAAAGGTATTGTAGTAGCGGCTCATTTAAGCGAGATTCTTACCTGAGAAAACGGACCAAAAATGGCGGGAGGGCAACTTCGCGAACGCCATTTTGAACACAAATTCGCATAATTGACTGAGCGCGCAAAGCATGCCGGTGAAACGTCCTCCTTTGTTAAAACCGAGCACATATGGAAACAACAAGTAGCTAAATTTATTTTCATTGCTCATTTCACCCGATAGAAGCATCTGCGGAGGAAAACGACCAATCAAGTAGACAAGGCGAAGGGTGAGTAAAAATTATTGAAACAACCTGTAATTATTGCAGCAAACCGGCAAACCGAAAAGCCCACAGACTATAACACGTCATTGAAACGTGAAATGTGAACGAAGATTCCAATAATATGTATCTCATTATTAATTCAGTTAGTTGGAGAAAAAAAGCAATTCTTCTGAAACAGTGGCATGAGCTGCAATAACCAATTTTTAAACGAAGTTTTACACGCACATGCAAGGTCAAACCCAACCGCTAAAGATCTAGATGGAGTGGAGGGAGTGGATATCCCTTCTACGTACTCTTAAAAGTAAGGTGGCTCAGTACTGATTGAACTAAATGTCACATAATACTGTAGGGAAATTCTTTTTTGCTTGTTTCAATGGCATCGTTTAGTTTTCAGTTATAAAACAATGTGCATTTTCTGTCACAGCATGTGTAATCACGTATATTTTTTTATCAAGTGTTTTTGTACTTTCTGTTGCTTTGCTTACAATAATAGATTTTTTGTCTCTTTCTTTATGATGGTAGGTTAGTCCCGCAATTCTCTGACTCCGTTTGTGGTGAGTTCCTGGTTGTGCTGATTTTCATACTTGAAAGTTCAACTTTTTTTTGCTTACGATGAGTACTATCTACTACTTACGACGAGCACAATTATTGTGCTGATGTCTAAACAATTGGAAGAGCGGGAAGGGATGAAAGAGGCAGATACATAGCTTCCCTTCGAATTCTATTGACTATTTTCTCTGTTTGCTAACTAGAATAAATAAGCCGATGGTCTGCTATCTGTATGGTGTGCTGAGACTTAAAATTAGTAAAACGTAACGTCTGGCTATTTTTTTTCTTACTAGTGTCTTTTGAGGGAACAAGTGAAGAATACAATCAAGATAGGGCCAGGTATGAAGGACTGAAGCAATCACTTACAATTCGGCACGGCTAGATGTTTTAAAATTTTAGACTGCGACACTGCGAGGTTTACTGCAACGGTTACCCATGTCTGTCTGTTTATCCGTCTGTCTGTCTGTCTGTCTGTCTGTCTGTCTGTCTGTCTTTCTTTCTTTCTTCATTTCTTTCTCGTTTTCTTTCGTATATTTGTACAGTTATTTGTTAATTCACTAATTTACTCACTCATTTAGACAGTCAGTGTGTCCGCCAGTCATTTCTTTCGTTTGTTTGAGCAAGTATTCATTTTTGCTCGCAAATTTAGCTATTTACAGCACATTTTCTCCGTCCAAAAATAAATAAATAAATAAAATACAATAAAAGATAAAAATGATTCCCCGCAGTACAGTCCCTAGTTATTTTCTTGTCGACAAACTATTTATATTTTCTTTTTGGTGAATTTATCTCTTTGAATCTGTATTTGTGATTTCTTTTCGAACTCTACAATATTGAAAGCCCTAAAAAAGAAATGTTTTGCATTATAATAAGGTTTTTGTATCTGATGTCGTCATTCGTGGTGTTTTTTTCCAATGAGGAGCCATTTGTCAAGTGTTTTGCTAGATTGACATGTTTTCTTTTTGCGTTAGAACGAAATCAAACAGAATCAACCGGGTGAAAAAAAGAATTAGCGTTGGAATTATCTTCGAACGTTAAAAACTGTTGAACTAAGAGTGAATGATTTAAGAGTTATAAAGTGATCTTCTATTTAGCATCGACTGTAATTCGCGTTTGCTTTTCTTTTACTTCGCCCTGTGACTGGTTTAAAAAACTCGCGCCACTTTCTCAACCAATCAGAAGTAAAACCAAAACCAGTTGTGTCTATGTTGCACGTGTTTCCCGTGTGTGCGCCATTTACATGTATTTGCCGCGACTTCTGATTGGCTCTTTGTACTGTTTGCGACTGTTGTGATTGGCCAGATTAACTATTGCCTTGGTTTTTGTTTTACGACGTTTAGTTGAAAAGTGCTTTACAGTCATGGGACATAAGTTTTCGTCAGTTTCAATATGGCGGCGTTTGTTTACGTTAGTTTGCTTTCCGTGCAGTGCGCTAGCTTTTACATGCACAGTTTGGTACAAAATGTAAGTTTAAAATAACCTCGTGTAATATTTTCAGTAAGTGAGATGGCCCTTAATTTTAATGAGATCGTCCAGTTGGTCAGGGATGGAGTGATAAAACTTCCTTGCATAATCCAACTCGATCTGTTGTCACACACTCTGGATCTCACGCAATAGGTCATCTTTGGGCGCGATGTTAACGTCATGGACTTTTGCAACTCTCGTTTGATAAAGAGCTAGATTAGTTTTCAATTACATTCAATCTGGAGACTGTATTGGCGACTCCATGGACGTTTTTCTGATTTTCTTCTTTGAGCTCTATGAACTGGAGCATTGTCATCCATAGACAAGTACTCTTGATCTTCAAAGTACTAGACAATTTACTGGCCAAAAATCCAAAAATTCTTTTCCAGGATGCCAGTGTTCTTGGCAGAGTTAATTCTGTCTTCTACTGGAGTCAGAGCTCCAACACCATCATAGCAAATACATCCCCATCAAACATATCTTACGTTCAGAGCGAGGACAAATCAGATTCAGATTGCATTTTTTGGTCCTGTTTTCGTCAAATATAAACACGTTTGTTTGTACAGAGCACAATCTGACTTTCGTCGGAAAATATAACTTTCTTCCAGTATTCGTCTACCGTCTAACTTTTTCACTCTTTACACCACTTGACTCGCTTTTTCAGTTTGACTTTCCGAACCACCATTTTCTTTTGTTTGCTAACCGTCTTTGAAATCCTTCTAAGTGTAAAACCTTTGCACAGTGTCCTTGCTGAAAGTCTTTGTTTTGCACCCGTTTATCTTTGCAGTGATGTCCTGTAAGTTAAGTCGTCGAAACAAAATCTGCCTGGCATGCTTCTATTTATAGATTTCGAAAAAGCTTTTGATTCCCTCGAATGGAAGTTCTTATTCGAGGCTATTGACGCTATGAACTTTGGGCCAATGTTCCAGAACTGGATTCACGTCTTTTATTCTAACATCTCCAGCTGCGTACTTAATAATGGTTTTGCTTCGAATTTCTTTTCCCTTCATAGAGGAGTCAGGCAAGGGTGTCCCTTATCAGGGCTGCTATTTATCTTGGCTGTTGAAACGCTGGCCCAATCCATCAGGCAGAATAATAACATATGTGGCCTGAAACTTAATGATACTGAAATAAAACTAAGTCTGTATGCTGATGACATCACAGCCTTCATACTTAACGACTCTTCTGCGGACCACCTATTTAACCTCCTAAGTGAATTTGGAGAGTGTTCAGGTCTTAAAATAAACATTTCTAAAACAGAAGGAATGTGGCTTGGCAGCCTTAAACAAAACAAGGGCAAGCGATCCCCCTTTAGTATCTCGTGGCCAGAGAAATACGTAATTGCTCTCGGTGTTGCTTTCGCTTACGACCCGGCGGTTAGCTGCAGAATCAATTTCGAAGAAAAAATTGTATCACTGAAAAAGACTTTAAACCGGTGGTCAGCGAGAAATCTAACTTTAATAGGAAGGATATGCATTGTCAAGACTCTCGCCATCTCCAAACTAGTCTATAACACATCTGTTCTCTCAGTTTCATCCAACATATGTAAACAAGTCAACGATATTTGCTTCAGGTTCGTATGGAAAATGAAGCCGGATAAAATTAAACGGCACACTCTTATTGGTCCTCTTGATAAAGGCGGTCTTAACATGGTTGACTTTGTTATGATGGATAAATCTCTTAAGGCTGCGTGGGCAAAGCGATCATGTGAAGCTGGAGATAGTAAATGGTGCGCTGCCTTCTCCTTGGCCACAACTCACCTCGGTGGCACTTTCCTTTTCGAATGTAACTTTGATATACATGACTTAAATCTGTCTTCAGAATTACCCTCCTTCTACAAAGAAATACTTTCGGCCTGGCAAGAGATACACTCCACAGACCCCTCATCTGCTGACGAATACGGAAATGAAATCATTTGGAACAACCGTTTTATTAGAATAGATGGAAAACCGATCTTTTTTCTGTCATGGTATCAAAAAGGTGTGATTAAAATACGCGACCTTCTGGAAGATGGTAGGTTCTTGTCCATAACCGAATTTCAAGATAAATATGGTCTAAAAGTAAATTTCTTAAAATATTACGGCCTCCTCTCTGCAATCCCTAGTGGGTGGAAAAACTCCCTTTTAAATCCTAAGCAAATACCCTCCAATATGGCTGTCAGAGATAACCTAACCCCCTCTAATGTCAACTTTTTGTTTTGAAAGTTCTTAAATCCCCAAAAATAGAACTAGAACTAGTCGGAAAAAACTTAGCCCCGAAAGCCATCTACCAATTGCCTTTTAAAGTCACAGTAGAAAACAAACTAAGATGTTTCCAATACAAAATCATTCATGGTATTCTTCCCACAAACAAACGCCTTTTTAAAATGGGACTGAAAACGTCACCTCGCTGTGAGCGCTGCAACTTTCCCAACGAAACTTTGGTTCATCTTTTGTATGAATGCCCCATTACGCAAAGTTTTTGGCGTGAAATTGTTAATTGGTGGAATGAGAAACGATCGGAGAATCGTTCCTTAAGCGTGACGGATATTCTGTACGGCTATAAACCAGACTGTACTAAGTTTTACGCCTTAAACCATGTTCTAATCATCGCAAAATATCACATTTTCCAGGCTTGGTTGGATAACAGCCCCCCAAGCTTTGAAATGTTTCATCTCGTTCTCAAAGACAAGATCCTTTGTGAAAGTAGAATCGCTTTTAAAAACAACACCTTGTCGAAATTTAGATCAAAATGGACAACATTATGCGCTTTAGCCCCTCAAAATGTTTCCACATAGAATGTGCCACCTGCTTTTTTTTTTTTCCTATTTCTTTTTTTTTCTTGTTTTCGTTACAGTCAACGCGGTTCACGCATGAACGCTCAACTTCAAAAATTCATTGATTAGTTCATTCTTCGATTTTATTCCTCAAAAAATTTAGCGATTCTTTGAAACTTGGATGCTATATTCGAAACACTATTTTAGTTATTCGAAATTCTTTTTGTTACATCGTAATAATAATTCAAACTTTCCGAACAGAACTGAAAGGTTAGTTTTCCCGGTATGTCACGCGCGATATTTTTATTGTTTTCAAGCTGGCGCAAAAAATGGCGAGAACATAAAGCCGACAAAAATAACCCGTAACTAGAGAAAATCCTTAGAAAGAAAATCCAAAGGAGTCTCTAATTTTAACAAGGCAACTTATTCTTTGGCTGGAAGTTTCGTGGCTTAATCGGAAACCTGCAGAAAATATAAACAACAGCCGCCACAATTTTAAACCTGTAACGGTTTTCGCCGCGGTGTGTTGCGGTCTACATGATCGGAACATGAAAGTTTAGGTTTCCTAACTCCAAATGGCAAAAGAAATTCGCTTGGGAGCTTTTAGGACCCTGGTAAACCTTTGCCTTCTAATGCAAGGAACGAGTAAACCTTTGCCTTTTAATGCAAGGAACGAAATCGTTAACCTTTTCAATGCTGGATTGGGGTTGTCATGATCAGATATTCCACGGAACACGAGAGTGCCAAAAGGAGCTGTTCATAAAATCTTCCGACACTATTCAGTCCACACGACGACTCGACCATTTTCTTGTTTTCTTGTGGAGGTTAAGATCCTTGATAACGGATGACATCCCTGAAGTAATTGATTAGCACTTCTTCCGAGTGCGCCATGTAGACGATTTGTGATGTTACGTGTGACCTTTTGAAGAATCGATTTCGTTCATCGAAAAAAAATTGTAATCTTTCAATCTATCTACAAGAATACGTTTATCCAATTAAAGAAAGGAATGCGCACGTGTAGAATGCAATGTTCATTAAATGACCGTTCATGCGTGAAGCGCGTTGACTGTAAAATTATAATTAAATTAATCTGTTGTAAACTAACTCTGTACTTGTACTTATATGTAGTGAAACGGTGTAATTTTTTCTCTGTATTATCAATATTGTACCTGTTATTTGTACGTCTTTTTTTTTTCTCCAACATTCAATATTGTAAATTCTTATTTTCTTCAATAAAAAAAAAAAAAAAAAAAAGTGAAGTCGTCGATCAGTTTGTTTTAACCAGATGAATTAAAGTATTCCAACAGGGTAACCATCCTCTGTTTGTGTTGCGGACCTGTGCTAGCTGTATATTATTGGCCGCTTCGGTTGTGCACAAAGGATTTTGTGAACAAGATAATTACGGCTTTTTGAAGGGATGAAAGTCAAATAAAAAACGCTTAGAAACATGAACACTGCGTTAATGTTTGTTATTATGGGCTAGATTTGTCGATTTAAAGCTCCGGGAGGCAGTTTTAGAAACTTGAAGCTAAGTTTGACCTACTCTATAAATATATATATATACTCTCAAGGCTTGCAAGTTCAATAACCTCAAATTGCCGACCGGCTTGGTATTTCGCCAAAAATAATAAACCAGCTCGTGCCTTTGACAAAAGAATCCCCCTTTCCAAAAGAACAGCCTTTGTAGTTTGATTTGGCCTGATTTTGACTTGTTCGAGTCGCGGACTGACCTTTAAAATCCAGCGCAAACTTTCGAATCTGATGGAAAATTTGTTTCTGCCTATGATCTGCACAAGTTGCCTACTCAAAGGCATCTCAAGAATGCAGTTTTCGATGCAAATTTGAACTCGCGAGTCCCAAGCGGCTTGTTTGGCACACGAAGGAATCCCGTTGAAACAAGTGCGCATGCAGACACGCATCGCAGCGCAAACCACGCCCATAATAACAAACATTAGCACAGTGTTCATGTTTCTAAGCGTGTTTATTTGACTTTCATCCGTTCAAAAAGCCGTAATTATCGTATTCACAAAATCCTTTGTCATTACACAACCGAAGCGGCCATTAATCTGCAGCTAGCACAGGTCCGCAGCACAAACAGAGAATGGTAAGCCTGTGCTATTTCTGTCCCAGTTTGTGAACTCCTTTTCCTTCGCTTCGCTCCAGATTCTCCACTGAGCCAGTCGTTCAATGGTTCCTTACTGAACCCTCGAGATAGTCGTTCTTAGAATGTTGAACAGTCTTGACAGTTCAGATTTGTTTTTTCACGGATTCTAGCAAAGTGATCATCGATTCCTTCGTTTCTGTGGACAGTCCATCACATTTTCGGCCCATGGTCGTTGAAAAAAATTAAAAACAAAATGAATAACGAGGCAATGTTATTCTCTTTCGGAAGCTTTGCAATAGTTTTTTGTGTGCTTTTCGTCGGACGTTAGTTTGTTGTTATTTTTACCTTTTTTTTTCCGCCTTAAATGACTTAGTAAAAAAAACGGCCTGGCCTGCCTTAGGTTTCCCTGCACTTAATAGCGGAGCCCACGCGCGTAGCGCGCCAGCGGAGCACCATTGCTAAGCAAATTTGGTAACCTATCAAGCCAAGAAATTTTGGCAGTAACGTAATAGTCACGTGACCGTCCGTCCGTCCGTCCGCACCTGAGGTTCACCAATATGAGGTGGCATACACCGGTACACCGTCATACAAGCAACTGAAGAGGCAAGCGTCGCAACCAAGGAACTCATAAATTTGTACACAACATGCATCCGTCGGGTCATAGAGTACGCTTCTCCAGTTTTTCACAATTCACTCCCAAGCCACCTGTCTGACGAGCTGGAGGGCTTACAGAGGCGCGCTATGAGAATCATCTTTCCGCATGTCACCTATCCTGAGGCACTTGGACTCGCTAGTTTAGAGACACTTTTTGATCGGAGACAGGCTCAACGGTCAAAATGTTTCAAGACATCAGTAATAATCCTGATCACAAATTATACAGATTCTTACCAGAGCCAAACAAATGAAGTTTTAATCTGAGAAATAGTCGAATATATCACGTTGCTATTTGCAAAACGAACAGACTAAAGAATAGCTTTTTCTACAGCAATTGTATATAGGCGATTTTATTAGGTATTTCATGTTCTTACTTTAGCATAGTTTTATTATTTGAATTCATTTGTAAAGTTTTATCCGAATTCAGCTCTAGAGCTGTAATTTTGAAGCTTCAATAAACTATCTATCTATCTATCTATCTATCTACACCAGCACACCGCTTGAGTTCGCAGCATGCATCTCGACGCCAAATTTAGCAGAGCTAGTGCATTCTGTTATTTTTTCTGTCCACAACCATGGTTTTTGCAGCGGTCCAAACACATTTTGCCAGGTAAAGCACCAGCATATTCATGTTGATAGGCAGCTTGTCAAGGAAAAAGAAATAAGTAGTGAATTAACATCTCACCAACTATCTTTAGCGCTCATGGCCTAGTGGGCTTAACGCAGGCATTCGACGCCGCCGAGCCGTGTTTCGATACTTAACTGGGACATGAATTTGTTTCCTTTTTTTAATTAAAATAGGATACGGGGGGGGAGGGGAGCTCTGCTTTTGGGCTTGGCTAAATCTATATATTATAGTGGGCAAATATGGGTGAAAATTTCACCCGTCATTTTCGAAAGTGACGAATACTTGTGTCCCTTGACTGTAAGCCAGTTCTAATTAATGCCAGATGTTCATGAGTTATTATTCAACTTAAGACGATGTGTTCTTAAAGTTATAGGTTTAGTGTTCAGGAAGGAGAAGAATATGAACTCAAACAAGAAGTTGGAGAACATAGTAGTGACTCAGAAAGTGGTATGTACTTAACGTAACGTATGACAGGGTTGCAGCATCACTATCTGTTCTTGCATGCTCCGAAGCGGTGGGTGAGATTTTTCTAATTTGCCCGCTTGTTTACAATTGCTGGAAGTTTTTGTCTGGTCAGTCGGCTCTCACCCTCAAACCGATGGATAATTACCTTCATTAGACGAGCAGCATACTGTATCTTTTCCTAGGTTACGCTTTGTTCTTAACAGGGATTTTCAGGATTTTTAGAACTAGGCCACTGATTATGAACATACCGAATAAGCGCCGCGGCGCTTATTGTATTTTTCGCTCCTCAAATGTGGCGCTTATTCGAGGGCGACGCTTATTTGAGGGCGGCGCTTGTTTAAAAATTGGCCGCGACAAAAAAAAAACTTTTCTTTTAATTTAACAGTATATTTTCTATCTGTACGAAAATTTTACAGTAACTAACAGAAGCGTCTTTTGATTGTCACCATTCGTCTCTTCCGGCACTTAAACACTAGGAGAAGAACTTTGCTTTTGATGAAAAGAAATTTCCAATGCTTTTTTAGAGTTGCTTTGTAGTGGTTTTTTGGTTATACGGCATAATCCTTGAATAAGCGCCGCATAGGGTCCGAGGCGCTTATTCGGCGGCGGCGCTTATTAACTTTTTTGTCCCAAATGCGGCGCTTATTCGAGGGCGGCGCTTATGCGGGGGCGGCGCTTATTCAAGTAAATACCGTATACGTACTTTCATGAGTCGGTGAAGTATGATCGTCCGGGTAAGTGTGGTACTGAGAGGGACTGTTTATGGTGACATTGACTGACGTTTCCACAATGTGATGGCAAATCATCATCAAGGTCAAGTGATCATCAGGGTCACTTTACTCTGATGACGACTTCTGCTCGGGTTGTCGAAACGTCAGTCAATGTCACCATAAACAGTCCTTCTAGATCTCAGGACTACACTTACCGGGACGATCACACTGACTTCACCGACTTATGATATGACTCCCGAATTCAGATCATTTGCCATATACGTACTTTAATAGCCCGGGAAAACCAGTGTTACGAGTCAGCATTTTAATTTTTACCTTATTTTTTCATTAATCTTTTTAAAACATTGGGAAACCTGGTTAGGCCGGAAATTGTCAAAGACAGAGAAAGAGGAACCAGAGAAATCATTATTAGAGACTGTGGAAGAAAACCCGTATCCTGAGGTCCGTGGAAAACTGACAGCAAAGGCACTAATGGATTCTAGTGATAACCCTCTGATATTTGCCATAAAGGTAAGTGAAGTTATGCCATCCATTTATTCATGCCATGCTTGTGCTGGCTTCAAACATTTTTATCAAGAAAAGGAAAAATCCACCAGACGTTATGAATTTTCCTTAAATTTAGGACGGTGCGTCCTAATTGCGTCCGACGAAGGAGAACGCATTCCTAATCTTGTGTTGGGTGTCCTGTGTCACACAGCCAGAAAAATTAGAGATTTTCTCTGTAATGGGTCGTCGACGCCAATTTAGCCCCCCCCCCCCCTCTTGAAGATTTTTTCAGGGGTTTACGCGCGACCGGAAACTGGTATGGACTTTGGCCTCGCTTTCATGACGCCCAGTTCCCAAACGGTCAATGTAGCGTATAAACACACGAGAGCGGGCGAAATATATGGTTTCTGGTTGAGATATTTTGTTTACTTTCTTCGAGTTTTTGAGAAAAGTTTTCGAGTTTGCCGACAAGGCACAGTTTGAAGTTCACTTATAAACACAAGCGGCGCAGCTAGAATGTATTGGCGGTCGAGAAAAGATCGATTATCCGTATGGACTTGGACTGCTATGCCTGTTGCTGAATTGCAAGAGAACAGTTTGAGATTTGCCGAGGACCACAAAGGCATTCACAAGACTTTTCAGAGCCAGAAACGAACTTTTCTGGGAAATGTTTCAAGTTGGTTGACAAGATACAGTTTGAAGCGCTCTTACAAACACAAGCGGCGGAGGTAGGATCTACAGCGCTGGAGAAAACATCGCTTATAATTATTTGTAATTATTCCCTGTTGCTGAATTTAGAGAATTTTAAGAATGATTTCTGCTGACTTTGAGAGCCAGAAACTGGTCATGTTGTTGTAAGTCATGATGATAAAGTCTGGGAAGGCTAAATATAACTTTAAATGCAGGATAAAAGTGGACGCTTCTGTTATTTGTTGAGATACGCAACAGCCTAGCTGTGTTATTTTGTGAATTTGTCTACTAAGGCATCAGATTGCTCCTTGATACTAATTCAAGTAGTGCTTACCTTGGTGGTCATTTTTAAATCATGACACTGGCAAATTCGTTGATGTTAAGCCGTGCACAAGCCACTGAAGGGTTTATATCTAGTTGAATTGATTCCAGTAATTTTGTATATTGACTAATTGAGATGCCTTCCTCTGAAGCTGTACAGCCCAAACAAGCCCCATGCAAACAAGAAATACTATTGCAAACTGTATTTGCTCGTGTAGATGAGAAAATTTTGTCACATTTTTATAGCACATATTCAAGGACCTTTGTTGTCAGCAGAAAATTTGTTCACCATGGTCAAATCATTTCACAGCAATTCTCAGTCAAAACAATATGTAAACCTGAGCTCGTTTAACAAAGGCCCCATGCCAAAGACCCATGCTTTCATTTAGGGCAAAGCAAAAGACTCAGAGGCTTTTGTCTCTCGTTGGTGACAACTTGGGAACCACAAACCTTGGCTGTCTGATACAATGCAACCAGTCGAACGCACTATCTTTAATCTTCGATTACTACTAGTACAGATGTATTTTTGCAAAGGTTATGGCTATGGGGAAAGTAGTTCTTAGCAAGGGTTATTGGAATCCACAAAGAAAAATGTGGGTAACCGCGCAGTTTTCAGGGATAATTAAGCAACCATATTTCTAAAACAAGCGTTAAAATACAAAGAATGTATGGCAATTTCTGTCCAAATATCATTGTCGTTCCCAGAGCCTACGATCTGTTCGGTCAGTGGTGGGATCGTAGGGCTCGGTAGGTACGTGGTGTAACTATCATATAGTGGTTTGGCTTAATCCAATATAGACATAAACATAGGAAGCAATATACATAGCTATACACACCTATACACAGCTATACACAGTTATACATGGCTATACACAGATATACATGGCTATACATGGCTATAAACAGCTATACATGGCTATACACAGTTATACATAGACATGCATAGCTATACACAACTATACACAGCTATACATGGCTATACACAGATATACATAGCCATACATAGCTATACATAGCTATACATGGCTATACACAGATATACATGCTATACATGGCTATACATGACTATACACAGCTAAAACCAGACATACATAGCTATGCACAGATATACATAGACATACATAGCTATACACAGCTATACATGGCTATACACAGCTATACATGGCTATACACAGATATACATAGCCATACATAGCTATACACAGCTATACACAGCTATACACAGCTATATATGGCTATACACAGATATACATAGCCATACATAGCTATACACAGCTATACATAGCGAATACATGGCTATACACAGCTATACATGGCTATACATGGCTATACATGGTTATACATTACTATACACAGCTATACACAGCTATACATGGCTATACACACATATACATAGCCATATATAGCTATACACCGCTATACACAGCTATACACAGTTATACATGGCTATACACAGATATACATGGCTATACATGGCTATACATGGCTATAAACAGCTATACACGGCTATACATGGCTATACACAGCTATACATAGACATACATAGCTATACACAACTATACACAGCTATACATGGCTATACACAGATATACATAGCCATGCATAGCTATACACAGCTATACATAGCTATACATGGCTATACACAGCTATACATGGCTATACATGGCTATACATGTCTATACATGGCCTTACATGGCTATACATGGCTATACACAGCTATACACAGCTATACATCACTATACACAGCTATACATAGCTATACACAGCTATACATGGCTATACATGACTATACATGGCTATACATGGCTATACATGGCTATACACAGCTATACACAGCTATACATGGCTATACATGGATATACATGGCTATACATGGCTATACATGGCTATACACAGCTATACACAGTTATATATGGCTATACACAGATATACATAGCCATACATAACTATACACAGCTATACATAGCGATACATGGCTATACACAGCTATACATGGCTATACATGGCTATACATGGTTATACATTACTATACACAGCTATACATGGCTATACACAGCTAAACGCAGACATACATAGCTATGCACAGATATACATAGACATACATAGCTATACACAGCTATACATGGCTATACACAGCTATACATGGCTATACACAGATATACATAGCGATACATAGCTATACACAGCTATACACAGCCATACACAGCTATATATGGCTATACACAGATATACATAGCCATACATAGCTATGCACAGCTATACACAGCCATACACAGCTATATATGGCTATACACAGATATACATAGCCATACATAGCTATACACAGCTATACATAGCTATACATGGCTATACACAGCTATACATGGCTATACATGGCTACACATGACTATACACAGCTATACACAGCTATACATGGCTATACACAGATATACATAGCCATACATAGCTATACACAGCTATACACAGCCATACACAGCTATACATGGCTATACATGGCTATACATGGTTATACATTACTATACACAGCTATACATGGCTATACACAGCTAAACGCAGACATACATAGCTATGCACAGATATACCTAGACATACATAGCTATACACAGCTATACATGGCTATACACAGATATACATAGCGATACATAGCTATACACAGCTATACACAGCCATACACAGCTATATATGGCTATACACAGATATACATAGCCACACATAGCTATACACAGCTATACATAGCTATACATGGCTATACACAGCTATACATGGCTATACATGGCTATACATGACTATACGCAGCTATACACAGCTATACATGGCTATACACAGATATACATAGCCATACATAGCTATACACAGCTATACATAGCTATACATGGCTATACACAGCTATACATGGCTATACATGGCTATACATGACGATACACAGCTATACACAGCTATACATGGCTATACACAGATATACATAGCCATACATAGCTATACACAGCTATACATAGCTATACATGGCTATACACAGCTATACATGGCCATAGTCATGGCTATACATGACTATACATAGCTATACACAGTTATACATGCCTATACACAGATATACATAGCCATACATACCTAAACACCGCTATACATGGCTATACACGGCTATACATGGCTATACATGGCTATACAGAGATATACATAGCCATACATAGCTATACAGAGCTATACATGGCTATACACAGATATACATAGCCATACATAGCTATACACAGCTATAAATAGCTATACATAGCTATACACAGCTATACACAGCTATACATGGCTATACACACATATACATAGCCATATATAGCTATACACCGCTATACACAGCTATACACAGTTATACATGGCTATACACAGATGCATGGCTATACATGGCTATAAACAGCTATACACGGCTATACATGGCTATACTACGCTATACATAGACATACATAGCTATACACAACTATACACAGCTATACATGGCTATACACAGATATACATAGCCATGCATAGCTATACACAGCTATACATAGCTATACATGGCTATACACAGCTATACATGGCTATACATGGCTATACATGTCTATACATGGCCTTACATGGCTATACATGGCTATACACAGCTATACACAGATATACATCACTATACACAGCTATACATGGCTATACACAGCTATACATGGCTATACATGACTATACATGGCTATACATGGCTATACATGGCTATACACAGCTATACACAGCTATACATGGCTATACATGGATATACATTGCTATACATGGCTATACACAGCTATACACAGCTATACACAGCTATATATGGCTATACACAGATATACATAGCCATACATAGCTATACACAGCTATACATAGCGATACATGGCTATACACAGCTATACATGGCTATACATGGCTATACATGGTTATACATTACTATACACAGCTATACATGGCTATACACAGCTAAACACACATACATAGCTATGCACAGATATACATAGACATACATAGCTATACACAGCTATACATGGCTATACACAGCTATACATGGCTATACACAGATATACATAGCCATACATAGCTATACACAGCTATACACAGCCATACACAGCTATATATGGCTATACACAGATATACATAGCCATACATAGCTATACACAGCTATACATAGCTATACATGGCTATACACAGCTATACATGGCTATACATGGCTACACATGACTATACACAGCTATACACAGCTATACATGGCTATACACAGATATACATAGCCATACATAGCTATACACAGCTATACATAGCTATACATGGCTATACACAGCTATACATGGCTATACATGACTATACATGGCTATACATGGCTATACATGGCTATACACAGCTATACACAGCTATACATGGCTATACATGGATATACATTGCTATACATGGCTATACACAGCTATACACAGCTATACACAGCTATATATGGCTATACACAGATATACATAGCCATACATAGCTATACACAGCTATACATAGCGATACATGGCTATACACAGCTATACATGGCTATACATGGCTATACATGGTTATACATTACTATACACAGCTATACATGGCTATACACAGCTAAACACATACATAGCTATGCACAGATATACATAGACATACATAGCTATACACAGCTATACATGGCTATACACAGCTATACATGGCTATACACAGATATACATAGCCATACATAGCTATACACAGCTATACACAGCCATACACAGCTATATATGGCTATACACAGATATACATAGCCATACATAGCTATACACAGCTATACATAGCTATACATGGCTATACACAGCTATACATGGCTATACATGGCTACACATGACTATACACAGCTATACACAGCTATACATGGCTATACACAGATATACATAGCCATACATAGCTATACACAGCTATACATAGCTATACATGGCTATACACAGCTATACATGGCTATACATGACTATACACAGCTATACACAGCTATACATGGCTATACACAGATATACATAGCCATACATAGCTATACACAGCTATACATAGCTATACATGGCTATACACAGCTATACATGGCCATACATGGCTATACATGACTATACACAGCTATACACAGTTATACATGCCTATACACAGATATACATAGCCATACATACCTAAACACCACTATACATGGCTATACACGGCTATACATGGCTATACATGGCTATACAGAGATATACATAGCCATACATAGCTATACACAGCTATACATGGCTATACACAGATATACATAGCCATACATAGCTATACACAGCTATAAATAGCTATACATAGCTATACACAGCTATACACAGCTATACATGGCTATACATGCCTATACATGACTATACATGGCCTTACATGGCTATACATGGCTATACACAGCTATACACAGCTATACATCACTATACACAGCTATACATGGCTATACACAGCTATACATGGCTATACATGACTATACATGGCTATACATGGCTATACATGGCTATACACAGCTATACACAGCTATACATGGCTATACATGGCTATACATGGCTATACATGGCTATACATGGCTATACACAGCTATACACAGCTATACACAGCTATACACGGCTATACATGGCTATACACAGTTATACATAGACATACATAGCCATACACAACTATACACAGCTATACATGGCTATACACAGATATACATAGCCATACATAGCTATACACAGCTATACACAGCTATACATGGCTATACACAGATATACATAGCCATACATAGCTAAACACAGCTATACATGGCTATACACAGCTATACATGGCTATACATGGCTAGTTATGGCTATACATGGCTATACACAGCTATACATGGCTATACATTGCTATACATGGGTATACACAGCTATACACAGCTATACATGGCTATATAAAGCTATACACAGCTATACATCGCTATACACAGCTATACATAGCTATACATGGCTATACATGGATATACATAGCTATACATAGCTATACATGGCTATACATGGCTATACACAGTTATACATAGACATACATAGCTATACACAACTATACATGGCTATACATGGCTATACACAGATATACATAGCTATACACAGCTATACATGGCTATACATGGCTATACACAGTTATACATAGACATACATAGCTATACACATCTATACATAGCTATACATGGCTATACACAGCTATACATGGCTATACATGGATATACATGACTATAGACAGCTGTACACAACTATACATGGCTATACAGAGATATACATAGCCATACATAGCTATAGACAGCTATACACAGCTATACATGGCTATACACAGATATACATAGACATACATAGCTACACATGGTTATACACAGCTATACATGGCTATACACAGCTATACACAGCTATACATGGCTATACATGCCTATACATGACTATACATGGCCTTACATGGCTATACATGGCTATACACAGCTATACACAGCTATACACAGCTATACATCACTATACATGGCTATACACAGCTATACATGGCTATACATGACTATACATGGCTATACATGGCTATACACAGCTGTACACAGCTATACATGGCTATACATGGCTATACATGGCTATACATGGCTATACACAGCTATACACAGCTATACACGGCTATACATGGCTATACACAGTTATACATAGACATACATAGCCATACACAACTATACACAGCTATACATGGCTATACACAGATATACATAGCCATACATAGCTATACACAGCTATACACAGCTATACATGGCTATACACAGATATACATAGCCATACATAGCTAAACACAGCTATACATGGCTATACACAGCTATACATGGCTATACATGGCTAGTTATGGCTAAACATGGCTATACACAGCTATACATGGCTATACATTGCTATACATGGGTATACACATCTATACACAGCTATACATGGCTATACAAAGCTATACACAGCTATACATGGCTATACACAGCTATACATAGCTATACATGGCTATACACAAATATACATAGCTATACATGGCTATACATGGATATACATAGCTATACATAGCTATACATGGCTATACATGGCTATACACAGTTATACATAGACATACATAGCTATACACAACTATACATAGCTATACATGGCTATACACAGATATACATAGCTGTACACAGCTATACATGGCTATACATGGCTATACACAGTTATACATAGACATACATAGCTATGCACATCTGTACATAGCTATACATGGCTATACACAGCTATACATGGCTATACATGGATATACATGACTATAGACAGCTGTACACAACTATACATGGCTATACAGAGATATACATAGCCATACATAGCTATAGACAGCTATACACAGCTATACATGGCTATACACAGATATACATAGACATACATAGCTACACATGGTTATACACAGCTATACATGGCTATACACAGAGATACATAGTCATAGATATCTATACACAGCTATACACAGCTATACATGGCTATACACAGATATACATAGCCATACATAGCTATACACAGCTATACATAACTATACACAGCTATACACAGCTATACATAGCAATACACAGCCACACACGACTATACACAGCTATACATGGCTATACACAGCTATACATGGCTATACACCGCCATACATGGCTATACACAGCTATACATAGCTATACACAGTCGTACATAGCTATACATGGCTATACACAGCTATACATGGCTATACACAGATATACATAGCCATACATAGCTATACACAGCTATACATAGCTATACATGGCTATACACAGCTATACATGGCTATACACAGCCACACACGACTATACACAGCTATACATGGCTATACACAGCTATACATGGCTATACACAGATATACATAGACATACATAGCTATACACAGCTATTTACAGCTATACATAGCTATACATGGCTATACACAGCTATACATGGCTATACACAGATATACACAGCTATACACAGCTATACATAGCTATACATGGCTATACACAGCTATACATGGCTATACATGGCTATACATGGCTGTACATGACTATACACAGCTATACATGGCTATACACAGATATACATAGCCATACAGAGCTATACACAGCTATACACAGCTATACATGGCTATGCACAGCTAAACATGGCTATACATGGCTGTACATGGCTATACACAGCTATACACAGGTATACACGGCTATACTGACACAGCTATACATATCTGTATACAGCTATATATGGCTACACACAGCTATATATGGCCATACAAAGTCATATATGGCTATACACAGCTATACATGGCTATACATGGTGGGTGCTATCGAGGTCAACAAATCACAGGCTAAAACGATCAGCAAATCCACCGTACGTTTCTTCTACATCAGACTTCAGTTGTTTTTGTTGTTGTTATTGGTTAATAAAGTTGTATTTTGCTGCTTCTTTGCGTCATGTCACCATATCAATCATAAAAAAAGTAATTTCATGGGTCCGCGTTTTGAAATTTTTAGGTGTCCTCATTTGGTTAAAAAAGGTTTGACTGACGTATGTACATACCATTACCATACATTTGTTACTCTGAGTTCGAACCACTAATTTTAACGAAGACAGGTGAAGTCCGTGACGTGCACAAATTGCAGAAAACCATTATTAGTCACAGAATTGGCACAAAGTGTTGCAACTTCTTGACAGTGTACCAAAATGACTCGGACTCGCACTATTATTGAACGAATGGATTCCATTTGGACGTGCGTGTGTACTCTGATAATGAACACACAGATGACTTCAAAATGTGGTAAAAACACAGAAGTACGCTAGGAGCCGTGTGTACTGTAATAACAAACTCCTCTAGTTAAAAGAAAGGGGTTTTCGTAATTACGAAAACGAAGACCCACTCTTTTTTAACTAGAGGAGTTTGTTTTTACAAATATTACACACAGCTCCTAGCAATTCGAATTCTTCATTGTGCGGACTTTTAAAAAGTATACATCTGGTAATCACGGGGTTCTTGTTTTTGTTTTCTTCATTTGAAAATCAGTCGTATAAAAAAACAGATTGAAGGCGAGTGAATCCACAACCCTTTACTTCCTGTGCGAATTACAGCGGTAAACGGAAGCTTAACCACACAGTTTTGTGTTACTTTCAAATGCCCGTTTAGATATCTTCTTGCCATTATATTACTCTGTCTGTTTTTCGTTTCCCTCTGGTTAAAAGTGAGGGGGTTTCGTTTTCGTAATGGGTCTTCGTTTTCGAAAGGGGTCTTCGTTTTCGTAAGGGTCTTCGTTTTCGTAATGGATCTTCGATTTCGTAAGGGTCTTCGTTTTCGTAATGGGTCTTCGGGTCTTCGTTTTCGGGGTCTTCGTTTTCAAAACTAACGACGACAGTTGCTGCTGTGATTCCTATTGTTCAGCTCAGCCTGCCCCACCAAGCACTACGGCGTCTTTCATGTTGTTGTCGATTTTCAAAGTTTTTGCGAACTTGCGAAAAATTAGGGTAGCACCAGGAAAATTACGCTGTTGATAGATTTTAGCTGCAAAGCCAGTGAACTTTCGCAAAAATTTGCCAAGTGCGACCCATGGCTGATAAAATAATATCACAGGGTACATAAGTGAACGTTTGTTGTCGATAGATCTCAGGCAAGGAAGATCAACTTACCTTTGACTGACGTATCCACTACTCTCACAATTTCAGGAATTTCCTGCCCAGGCACTCAGGCCCACTTTGTGGATGAATCTGTACAAGATTTGTTGCAGAGCAGATTTTGACTCGCCTTGTGAAAATATTCCAAGAAATTCCACCGTAATCGTTAAAACCACCAAAATGTTTCCACTGTACCAAGAATATCGGTAGCTACGAAGGCTAACTCTTATGTTCTTCATTGGCACTTTCACAATGCCTGCTTAATATCTTGTTAACTGTGAAACTAACTGCCATTCAAGTTCACTATTGACACGTTTTCATCAAGTCATATCACTTATTTTTTGGTAACAACGGCGTATTGTTTTGTTTTCACAACTTACAAACACGTGTAAGATCGTGTACACTCTGAGTGCATTTCACTCCGTTGAAAATGGCGGAAGGATCACAAAACTCAGAAGCGGGGCCTTCCCAGGAAAAAAAAGACGCCGAAATCGATGTGGGCCTTGTTGAGAAAGATGGTGCGATAGGGTACTACAAGAATCGTTCTTTTCAGGCCCTTACAAACTTCAGTATTGCCTGTAAAGGCTTCGTCTCATCTGGAAGTGCAGTTGAGGGATATCTGATTGAAGTAATTCCGGCTAGCTGCCAATGTCTTGACGGAGGCTCCTCTAAAAGGTATGGGTTGAGCTAAGTTATTCACTTGTTTTAACTAGGTATATTCACTGGTTCTGGTTCCCTTATTTGTTGTTAAGTTTTCACTAATTAGAGCCTGTTCTTAACCATCAGCTCCACTCATTACCTCACCCTACGAGAGATGTCCTCGCAGCTGTCCATTTTAGCAAAGATTCCAGGCAAGGGTTTGTGGACGGCTCCAAGCAGAGATCAATACCTGCCAGCTTACTTCAAGGAAGTATGCGACAACTACTTACGTGAACCAGACGCCCGCGAGCTTATTCCCGTTAAGGTATGCATGTTGTTAAAGAACTATTTCTCCTAAAATGAAATTTCATTCTCCAATGCATTTCTGAGACAAATAAGCAGAATCAATAACTTAAAGAAAGGTAACCAAAAATTGTTTCAGATAATTGGACCACCTAGTAGTCTCATACTTAGCCGAGAGTAGATGAAATTCAGGCAAGCTCGCTCGTGTGTTTGGCCCACATGTTTGGTTCACTCGAAGTTTTCTGATATTAAAAACTCTATCAGACAACGAGCGTGTGGCAGAAAACGCCACTTTACTTTGACTTATTCAATAGCATCAGTGAATTCGGATTACATGCGGACGGACCCTAACGGACGTACAGTGGGACGGGGAAGGGGTGAGTGGGTATCCGTGCTTTGATCCGGCAATTGACAAAATGGCGGCCGGCGGTGATTCGCTCGAAACAACCTCCAAAAGGGGGGGGGGGATGATTAGCAATTTCCCGTTTGTAGTCGATGAAGGATCAAAGGAGCATTACAGAAAGTTCTTCAAGAGTGGGTTTTATAAAGGTAAACTTACAATTGGTGAAATAGCTTCAAAAGACATTTATAACTTTACTATATGGTCAACGACGTCGTCAACCCAAGTCAAGCTTTGCATGCTGCTTATTGGTAATTCTAAATCGCATTGTTTTTCGATTTTAAACATAAGCGAGAATAAGTGTTTCTTCAGCCGATGTATCGTGACATGAACAGCCTTTAAAAATGGTTTTCAAAGCGACATGCATGCATGTTTGGTTAATATGTTCTGAGAGTGAGTTGCCCTCTTGCCAGAACGTTTATACCATAATGCCTCTTTGCATATAATCTGGTGGTCATTTACTTTGTTTGGTTCCAGAAAATATACATTTCCTCTTTTCAAAATCAGTGGAAATTGCAAGAGGGAGAGGGTCTCAAAGACCTCAGGGGAGGACCAAACCCAGCCCCTCATTTTCATTCTTCGGGAGGAAAATCATTTGGAAAGATTTTTCGCACAACCCCAACATTAATTAAGCTTACATTTATCTACTCGCATACTATAACTAATGGTCGTAAAATGGACAGCATTTAAGGTTTCTGGCACTGACAAAACTGTCATTTTCTCAGAATTGCAATTTTTACATGCCCAAATGAATCTCTTTGAGAGCTTTCTATCGAACAAAAATTTAGAGGAAAGTGCTGGCTTAATGGAGAGTTATCTGCAGGAGTAAAAGATTTTTCCTTGTTAATTACGTATAGCTGTGTATAACTATGTATGCCTATGCATATCTGTATATAGCCATGTATAGCTGTGTATAGCTGTGTATAGCTATGTATGGCTATGTATATCTGTGTATAGCCAAGTATAGCTGTGTATAGCCATGTATAGCAATGTATAGTTGTGTAAAGCTTTGCATGGCTATGTATATCAGTGTATAGCCATGTATAGATATGTATAGCTGTGTATAGCTATGTATGGCTATGTATAGCTGTGTATAGAGCCATGTATATCCATGTATAGCTGTGTATAGCTGTGTATAACAGTGTATACTCATGTCTAGCCATGTATAGCCATGTATAGCTGTGTATAGCTATGTATGGCTATGTATATCTGTGTATAGCCAAGTATAGCTGTGTATAGCCATGTATAGCAATGTATAGTTGTGTAAAGCTTTGTATGGCTATGTATATCTGTGTATAGCCATGTATAGATATGTATAGCTGTGTATAGCTATGTATGGCTATGTATAGCTGTGTATAGCCATGTATAGCTGTGTATAGCTGTGTATAGCCATGTATAGCCATGAATAGCCATCTATAGTCATGTATAGCCATGTATAGCCATGTATAGCTGTGTATAGCTGTGTATAGCTGTGTATAGCCATGTATAGCTGTGTATAGCCATGTAAAGCTGTGTATAGCCATGCATAGCCATGTATAGCCATATATAGTCATGTATAGCCATGTATAGCCATGTATAGCTGTGTAGAGCTGTGTATAGCCATGTATAGCTGTGTATAGCCATGTATAGCTGTGTATAGCTGTGTATAGCCATGTATAGCAATGTATAGCCATGTATAGTCATGGATAGCCATGTATAGCCATGTATAGCTGTGTATAGCCATGTATAGCTATGTATAGCTGTGTATAGCTGTGTATAGCTGTGTATAGCCATGTATAGTCATGTATAGCACTGTATAGTCATGTATAGCCATGTATAGCCATGTGTAGCTGTGTATAGCTGTGTATAGCCATGTATAGCTATGTATAGCTGTGTATAGCTATGTATGGCTATGTATATCTGTGTATAGCCGTGTATAGCCATGTATAGCCATGTATAGCCATGCATAGCTGTGTATAGTTGTGTATAGCCATGTATAGCCATGTATAGCCATGTATAGCTGTGTATAGCCATGTATAGCTGTGTATAGCTCTGTATAGCCATGTATAACATGTATAGCCATGTATAGTCGTGTATAGCCATGTATAGCCATGTATAGCTGTGTATAGCGGTGTATAGCCATGTATAGCTGTGTATAGCTATGTATGGCTATGTATATCTGTGTATAGCCATGTATAGCTGTGTATAGCTATGTATGGCTATGTATATCTCTGTATAGCCATGTATAGCCATGTATAGCCGTGTATAGCCATGTATAGCCATGTATAGCTGTGTAGAGCTGTGTATAGCCATGTATAGCTGTGTATAGCCATGTATAGCTGTGTATAGCTGTGTATAGCCATGTATAGCAATGTATAGCCATGTATAGTCATGTATAGCCATGTATAGCCATGTATAGCTGTGTATAGCCATGTATAGCTATGTATAGCTGTGTATAGCTGTGTATAGCCATGTATAGTCATGTATAGCACTATATAGTCATGTATAGCCATGTATAGCCATGTGTAGCTGTGTATGGATGGATGGATGGATGGATGGAATCTTTTATTTATACACGAAATCTTATCAAATTTAAACATACAGGTTTAAATTTGGTTTCCATAAAATCCGTGATATAATCTGTGTATAGCCATGTATAGCTATGTATAGCTGTGTATAGCTATGTATGGCTATGTATATCTGTGTATAGCCGTGTATAGCCATGTATAGCCATGTATAGCCATGCATAGCTGTGTATAGTTGTGTATAGCCATGTATAGCCATGTATAGCCATGTATAGCTGTGTATAGCCATGTATAGCCATGTATAGCTGTGTATAGCGGTGTATAGCCATGTATAGCCATGTATAGCCATGTATAGCCATGTACAGTCATGCATAGCCATGTATAGCCAAGTATACCTGTGTATAGCTGTGTACAGCCATGTATAGCTGTGTATAGCCATGTATAGCTATGTATAGCTGTGTATAGCCATGTATAGCAATGTATAGCCATGTATAGTCATGTATAACCATGTATAGCCATGTATAGCTGTGTATAGCCATGTATAGCTATGTATAGCTGTGTATAGCTGTGTATAGCTGTGTATAGCCATGTATAGCCATGTATAGCACTGTATAGTCATGTATAGCCATGTATAGCCATGTATAGCTGTGTATAGCCATGTATAGCTATGTATAGCTATGTATAGCTGTGTATAGCTGTGTATAGCTGTGTATAGCCATGTATAGCCATGTATAGCACTGTATAGTCATGTATAGCCATGTATAGCCATGTATAGCTGTGTATAGCCATGTATAGCTATGTATAGCTGTGTATAGCTATGTATGGCTATGTATATCTGTGTATAACCATGTATAGCTGAGTATAGCTGTGTATAGCTATTTATGGCTATGTATATCTTTGTATAGCCATGTATAGCCATGTATAGCCATATATAACCATTTATGGCCATGTATAGCTGTGTATAGCCATGTATAGCTGTGTTTAGCTATGCATGGCTATGTATATCTGTGTATAGCCATGTATAGCTGTGTATAGCTGTGTATAGTCATGTATAGCTATGTATAGCCATGTATAGCCATGTATAGCTGTGTATTGCCATGTATAGCTATGTATAGCTGTGTATAGCTATGTATGGCTATGTATATTTCTGTATAGCCATGTGTAGCTGTGTCTAGCTGTGTATAGTCATGTATAGCCATGTTTAGCTGTGTATAGCCATGTATAGCTATGTTTTGCTGTGTATAGGTATGTATGGCTATGTATATCTGTGTATGGCCATGTATAGCTGTGAATAGCTGTGTATAGCTATGTATGGCTATGTATATATATATCTGTGTATAGCCATGTATAGCCATGTATAGCCATATATAACCATTTATAGCCATGTATAGCTGTGTATAGCCATGTATAGCTGTGTATATCAATGTATACCCATGTATAGCCATGTACAGCCATGTATAGCCATGTATAGCTGTGTATAGCTGTGTATATCAATGTATACCCATGTATATCCATGTACAGCCATGTATAGCCATGTATACCTGTGTATAGCCAGGTATAGCTGTGTATAGCTGTGTATAGCTATGTATGGCTATGTATCTCTGTGTATAGCCATGTATAGCTGTGTATATCTATGTATAGTTATGTACAGCCATGTATAGGCATGTATAGCCATGTATAGCTGTGTATAGCTGTGTATAGCTGTGTATATCAATGTATACCCATGTATAGCCATGTATAGCCATGTATAGCTGTGTATAGCTGTGTATAGCTATGTATGGCTATGTATATCTGTATATAGCTGTGTATAGTTATGTACAGCCATGTATAGCCATGTATGGCTGTGTATAGCCATGTATAGCTATATATAGCTGTGTATAGCTGTGTATAGCTATGTATGGCTATGTATATCTGTGTATAGCCATGTATAGCTGTGTATAGCTGTGTATAGCTATGAATGGCTATGTATATCTGTGTATAGCCATGTATAGCCGTGTATAGCCATGTATAGCTATGTATAGCTGTGTATATCAATGTATACCCATGTATAGCCATGTACAGCCGTGTATAGCCATGTATAGCTGTGTATAGCTGTATATATTAATGTATACCCATGTATAGCCATGTACAGCCACGTATAGCCATGTATAGCTCTGTATAGCCATGTATAGCTGTGTATAGCTGTGTATAGCTATGTATGGCTATGTATATCTGTGTATAGCCATGTATAGCTGTGTATAGCTGTGTATAGTCATGTGTAGCTATGTATAGCCATGTATAGCCATGTATAGCTGTGTATTGCCATGTATAGCTATGTATAGCTGTGTATAGCTATGTATGGCTATGTATATTTCTGTATAGCCATGTATAGCTGTGTCTAGCTGTGTATAGTCATGTATAGCCATGTTTAGCTGTGTATAGCCATGTATAGCTATGTTTTGCTGTGTATAGGTATGTATGGCTATGTATATCTGTGTATAGCCATGTATAGCTGTGAATAGCTGTGTATAGCTATGTATGGCTATGTATATATATATCTGTGTATAGCCATGTATAGCCATGTATAGCCATATATAACCATTTATAGCCATGTATAGCTGTGTATAGCCATGTATAGCTGTGTATAGCTGTGTATATCAATGTATACCCATGTATAGCCATGTACAGCCATGTATAGCCATGTATAGCTGTGTATAGCTGTGTATATCAATGTATACCCATGTATATCCATGTACAGCCATTTGTAGCCATGTATAGCTGTGTATAGCCATGTATAGCTGTGTATAGCTGTGTATAGCTATGTATGGCTATGTATATCTGTGTATAGCCATGTATAGCTGTGTATATCTATGTATAGTTATGTACAGCCATGTATAGGCATGTATAGCCATGTATAGCTGTGTATAGCTGTGTATAGCTGTGTATATCAATGTATACCCATGTATAGCCATGTATAGCCATGTATAGCTGTGTATAGCTGTGTATAGCTATGTATGGCTATGTATATCTGTATATAGCTGTGTATAGTTATCTACAGCCATGTATAGCCATGTATGGCTGTGTATAGCCATGTATAGCCATGTATAGCTATATATAGCTGTGTATAGCTGTGTATAGCTATGTATGGCTATGTATATCTGTGTTTAGCCATGTATAGCCATGTATAGCTGTGTATAGCTGTGTATAACAGTGTATACCCATGTATAGCCATGTATAGCTGTGTATAGCCATGTATAGCTGTGTATAGCTGTGTATAGCTATGTATGGCTATGTATATATGTGTATAGCCATGTATAGCCGTGTATAGCCATGTATAGCTATGTATAGCTGTGTATATCAATGTATACCCATGTATAGCCATGTACAGCCATGTATAGCCATGTATAGCTGTGTATAGCTGTATATATTAATGTATACCCATGTATAGCCATGTACAGCCACGTATAGCCATGTATAGCCATGTATAGCTGTGTATAGCTATGTATGGCTATGTATATCTGTGTACAGCCATGTATAGCTGTGTATATCTATGTATAGTTATGTACAGCCATGTATAGGCATGTATAGCCATGTATAGCTGTGTATAGCTGTGTATAGCTGTGTATATCAATGTATACCCATGTATAGCCATGTATAGCCATGTATAGCCATGTATAGCTGTGTATAGCTGTGTATAGCTATGTATGGCTATGTATATCTGTATATAGCTGTGTATAGTTATGTACAGCCATGTATAGCCATGCATGGCTGTGTATAGCCATGTATAGCTTTATATAGCTTTGTATAGCTGTGGATAGCTATGTATGGCTATGTATATCTGTGTATAGCCATGTATAGCTGTGTATAGCTGTGTATAGTTATGTAGAGCCATGTATAGCCATGTATAGCCATGTATAGCTGTGTATAGCTGTGTATAACAGTGTATACCCATGTATAGCCATGTATAGCCATGTATAGCTGTGTATAGCCATGTATAGCTGTGTATAGCCATGTATAGCTGTGTATAGCTGTGTATAGCTATGCATGGCTATGTATATCTGTGTATAGCCATGTATAGCTGTGTATAGCCATGTATAGCTATTTATAGCTGTGTATAGCTGTGTATAGCTATATATGTCTATATACATCTGTGTATAGCCATGTACAGCTGTGTATAGCTGTGTATAGCTATGTATGGCTATGTATATCTGGGTATAGCCATGTATAGCTGTGTATAGCCATGTATAGCTATGTATAGCTGTGTATAGCTGTGTATAGCTATATATGTCTATGTACATCTGTGTATAGCCATGTATAGCTGTGTATAGCTGCGTATAGCCATGTATAGCTGTGTATAGCCATGTACAGCTGTGTATAGCTGTGTATAGCTATGTATGGCTATGTATATCTGGGTATAGCCATCTATAGCTGTGTATAGCCATGTATAGCTATGTATAGCTGTGTATAGCTGTGTATAGCTATATATGTCTATGTACATCTTTGTATAGCCATGTATAGCTGTGTATAGCTGCGTATAGCCATGTATAGCTGTGTATAGCCATGTATAGCTGTGTATAGCTGTGTATAGCCATGTATAGCAATGTATAGCCATGTATAGTCATGTATAGCCATGTATAGCCATGTATAGCTATGTATAGCTGTGTATAGCTGTGTATAGTATATATGTCTATGTACTTCTGTGTATAGCCATGTATAGCTGTGTATAGCTGTGTATAGCCATGTATAGCTGTGTATAGCCATGTATAGCTGTGTATAGCTGTGTATAGCCATGTATAGCAATGTATAGCCATGTATAGTCATGTATAGTCATGTATAGCTGTGTATAGCTGGGTATAACAGTGTATACCATGTATAGCCATGTATAGCCATGTATAGCTGTGTATAGCCATGTATAGCTGTGTATAGCTGTGTATAGCTATGTATGGCTATGTATATCTGTGTATAGCCATGTATAGCTGTGTATAGCCATGTATAGCTATGTATAGCTGTGTATAGCTGAGTATAGATATATATGTCTATGTACATCTGTGTATAGCCATGTATAGCTGTGTATAGCTGTGTATAGCTATGTATGGCTATGTATATCTGGGTATAGCCATGTATAGCAATGTATAGCCATGTATAGTCATGTATAGCCATGTATAGCTGTGTATGTCTGTGTATAGCTATGTATATTGCTTCCTATGTTTATGCCTATATTGGATTAAGTCAAACCACTATATGATAGTTACACCGCGTATCTACGTAGGGCTCTGGTATCAGCCATTACCAGATGTCGTGAAATTCACGACATCCGGTAGCGCATGTCTAATTCGTTAAGGTGCTATTGCGCCTGCTCTATTCTTGTCCGTGGAGCTCTGGGAAAGACAATTCTGACAGCCGAGAAATTTGAATTTAAAAGCTGTTCAGAACCCTCTAAATCTCCTGCAATTAGCGGAAAACCTGTATCTTTAAAAGGAGCAAACTTAAAAAGCTGCCTTTCGTGCCGTAGTTGTTCAGAAGAACGATTGTCCCTGCATTTTGCTCACGAGGTTTGGATTTGTATCTTGCCTGAATAAAGGTATTGCATTTGCGTTATACTGAATTGTACAGTTATTTTATTACATTCGTCTGGTTTCTGATGTGTGAGAATGTCAATTGTGTACTTATCGTTTCGTCACTAAATGCTACATTGTATTGCGTTTTACCCCATCGAAAATTTCCAGAAGAATTTGGCGCCCAAGTTTTTAAACATCGACATCAAGAGGTCATTACAAAAGTTGATGAGACAGTTACACGTAAGTTTATTTATGGCAAAGTTGTAGTTTTGTAGAAAATGCAGTAGCGAGAAAAGAATCCTGGCATTTAGCGACAATCTCTAACGCTTTGAATTCTTATGTGCTTAACCAAACAGCAAAATGTGGTCGCTTAATTTGCCCCAAGCCACATTCTTTGCGTGGAAATTGATCAAGTCAATATATTAATTAATGCCCTGATTAATTCAACCGGAAATAAAACGTTATGCGTAGAAGCCAAAAAATTTTAACGTTATTGCGCATACAGTTTGAATCGGTCAATCAAAAAAAAAATTTTTGGCTGTTACCAGAGCTACAAGAGACGTAATTTAAAAAAATCCGCGTAGCTCTGGGGACGAGAATGTCCAAATATAGGCTCAATTATCTCTGAAAAATGCGCGGTTACCCCCCAATTTTCTTTTTGGATTTTGATAGCCCTTGCTAAGGTCCGCTTTTTCCATATAGTCATAAACCGCGCAAAAATATTGCTGTATTGGTGGGCAAATTCCTTAAGAAACCCGAATATCCTGAGATGCGCAGAACGTATGCGCAGTAACAAAAGGAGGCACCGTCCTTAACCTCGCAACAATTCGATATGATATGTCTGTTGAGGAATTTAGATGTTGCCGTGGCAACTGTATTCGACAGAAATGTTTTCGCTTTTTTCTTGTTCTTTGTTCCCTTATAAGTTTTTATTTGTTTTTCTGCATGTATTTTACATCTTCATATCATTATATACAGTGTTTTGTTTTTGGTCGTGATTACTTTTGCCTCGGTTTTAACTGTTTTCCGACGTTTTGGTGAAATCGAGAAATCTAATGAGAAGTCAGTGACCTATTTGCCACGTCATGTGAAGTCATTTTATTTTTTGGGAGGACCTCAAAGGAAACAGTTTCTTTGACACAGCTTTGAGGTGGTCTTATACTCAAAAAAGGGGATGTTAGGTTGTAAAAGTCACTTTTTTTAAATGGCAAAATTGTAACCTTTAAACACTTGGGAATGCTGTCCTAAAATAATCTCACTCGATTTCCAGCACTAAAGCAGCGCGATTTAAGAAATCTAATCAGCAGTATGCGACTTTTTCCATAGCAACGACCATAGCAACAATTGTTTACATTTATTAAATGCTCACAAACAAGCCGCAATAAGAACATTACCCCCCCCCCCGCCTCTCTGTAAAATGACATCTGGTAGTACTGTGGAGAGACACCTGACTGAGGAGAGAGTCCTGAGGTCCGGTTTCAACCGACAAAACATGACCCAAATCTTACAGAAACGATGGCTTTTGCATCAAATTACCGTTCAGCTTGTATTTTAGTGTGGCAAATTGAATTAAACAATAGTTTTAGGATAATGAGCGACGGATAAGCTGCCTAGAATCCGTTCCCTCATCTTTTAAGACTGTTTTTCTTCAATCACAGAATTTCTCGAACTGAATGAACTTTTGAGCACGATATCTCCGGCGCATTGTAACCTAGTGTTCTGAAATTTTCAGCAAGATTAAAGGACTTAATTTCCTAGGTCGTAAACTTAAAAAATGCTCACGATCTTGAACTGCTTCTCAGTAAGTGAATCCTTACCCTCTTTTTTATTTCCTTGTACCTTACTTTCTGGGAAAAAAAAGAATAAAAATAAATTCAAAAGAGGCCAAGCTGTCTAATTTTCGAGGTTTATCCCCTAAAGAATTCATCTGTGGACATATCTAAGCTGATTTCATACTTATCCAACCGTGCGTTAGTTAGATATCGTGCTTACAATGAACACCCCCATTTTTTACTTAGAAGGCTGGTTAATCATTAACTATTATGACATGTGACCTGAAAAGACTCATTTTGAAGTCAGGGCGTGAATCCCTGAACGTTTCCCGCAAAGTTCTTTTCTAAAGAAATTCACTTTTTGGGTATATCACAGCACGAAATAGAAAATTTACACGGCTTTAGAGCTAGCCGTAAATTTGCGTAAAGTTGTATAGCAAACTTTACGCGGATTTACGGAGAGGGCGTTAAGTTGCTTAAAGCTTAAGGCTAGTAAAGCTCCGTAAAGAGGTCGTAAAAATGAAGTAAACTTCGAACTTTACGAGTTCCTTCTAAAGCAGCGTATAGCCACCATAAAGATGATTTTTATCTTTTGCGTAGAGTGGCTTAAAGATCCGACAGAGTTTCATGGTGTTACGATGCAATCGTTAATTTCTGCTTCTTGCACGTCTATCCGTACACAATGACAGGCACTAATTTTACAAGCAGGTTTCAAAATAGAGGAGTTGCATTCTACAACTGACTGTTATGGGCTTCATCTTTGTAAGGTCCAGGTGTAAAGTAAGTATAAGAACAAAAACTGGAGATCATAGACTGTTGATTATCACACCCTGGGCCAACAAAACAGTTTTCTCCCCAGAAAAGATCCAAAAGGTCTAAAGAAGTCTCTAAACTGAAGGAAAAAGATTCATGGTTGATGAGAGCGATTTATGACTATGATTTATGGAAAATACAGTAACTCCAACTGGTAGTCTTGCGAATCAGTTTTATTTCAAAACATGCAGAAAAGTTACATCTCTGGATCTGGGTCAGTCAGTGTAAGTGCCCGAGATAAGGTTTGGGAAGCCACTTTCTGAAATGTTGCACTAACTTTACATATTCTGTTCAGGAGTTTCATGTAAAAAGCACCTGTTGCTTACATGTACACTGATTTTTGAAATCTGCACCCTTGGTATCACTTAGCGACCACCGACCGTCCCATTGCCAGATTAGTACAAACTAGCGGCAATTATTGTAATTTTAGAAAGATAAATATTAAACATAACAATACTGAGTAGAGTATCCGTTATATGTCAGTACACATAGCTCCATTTCAGTTTTTGTTCTTTCTTATTTTCGAACATTTTTTTTCCTCTCAGACGAAATTTCTGTCTATGAAAGAAACTTTTGATACGTCATGAACTAACTAGATTAAAATCTTGTTTTTCTTATGTGTATAATGGACAGGCCATGGCTTTGTTTTCACAACTGGCTATTCAAGTTGCTCTGTCAGAAATGACTCTTTAAATCAGTTGCTTGCTTTAGGGGCTCACTTTTTGATTCACCAACCGTCTTAGAGCTTGCTACATAAAAATGTTATTTTTCTTTCACTCTATTAACCACCAGGCTTACTGGCTTTAGCTTATAAGCAAAATCAAATGCATGTTATTTACTAGACTGGTAGCAGACCCTTTCCGGATAGTCGAGAGGGCGCAGCCGAGAGAAAAAGCCAAAAACTGGAGCGAACGAGTGGAGGGGGGCTCGCGCTCACGGCTTTTGCTTGCTCTCTCAACTATCCAGACAGGGCCTGCTAGCAGTCTAATTATCTACAAATGTACAATCTAGACTGCCCGCCGATAACACAGTCAATAGTAGATCTAGCCTCTGAGAGAAAGCAAGTGTGCACAGGCCATACCAACTTTGCTTAAACTTGGCCACTGTAGGGCCCTGGAGTAAAAAGAAAATATTTCAGAATAGAAATAGAATAAACATTTTGAAACTGAGATCAGTTACTTAACTGAATTTGAAATTTCTTTAGCAAACAACCAAAACTACATAAGATGTAAGTTAATAAGGCCTGCCACAGACTTGACCAAAGAGCTGAGCAAAATGTCTTGCAAGGTAGGAGGCTATTAAGAAAATGTTACACAACAGACATTTTACTCACGGTTGGAAAAGTTAAAATTCTCACAAAAACTCTGTCGTACATGTATTACTACATGATGAAAGAGGAAAGCTAATAGCTTCAAGAGACAGTTTGCTCAGTTCTTTCCTCAAGAGTGCAGCTGGATTGGCATAAAGGTTGAATAACAATATTAGCAGAAGGGGCGCTGAATTGGGCAAACAATCAACTTCTCGATTCTGTTCATTGTTATATGAGCAGCAGCAAACTTGCAGTACACCCTCTGTACAAGAATAAAAACTGCAGGTCCAGGTTGGTTGAAACTCTTAAGTTTCCAGATCTCAACAGGGCGACGATAAAGTTCCCTTTGTGAGTCCTCCTTGTACCATTCAGTACATGCAAATACATGCTTCTTGTACTGATTGTTTTCAAATCTGATAGTGTTCGTAAAGATAAATTTCACAAACCCAGGTCTAATTGCTGCTGTGGGATTAACCTGGCCATCCTGGTCTGCCCATGAAGCCATAACCCTTGCTGACCGTAGAGACCTACATTCCAGTCTAGATCCAATCTTCTCTCCAGCTAATGTGACAGAACTGTACTTTCTGCACACTTCACTAACCATGTCAGCCCTGATATGTTTATCGGGATACATAGCTTTGTATGTTTCTGTTAGGAGTTGGCGATCATCTGAGTCCAAATTCATAAGTTTATAGGCACTTGGTAGGGAAAGGTAAGAGATGTCAGACCAGTTAAAAATTCCCAGTTGGTTATGAGTTGACATGTTAAACAACGCAGTTAAGCCAACTGGTACACTTTCAGACATCAGTGATGTTTGGTACTTCTTGAAGAAAGAAGTAAAGGTTTCACTGAATTCCTCTGGCAAGGCAACATTGGCCACAAATTGTTCTGACAGAAACTTTCTCATTAGTTGGATTTCAATTGACCGGTTGTTAGTGGTGGTACTACCAAGGATTCCATTATATCGTTCGAAGGCAAAACACCAGAAGCTGTACACTGGACCATAATCTTCGACACACTCCTTTAAGTGACAATGGAGATGCATATTTATACGGACACTGTCCTTTCCGTAGAGCACTTCAAACTGACGACAGAACTTTAGCAACAGCATGTCAGCTTGTTTAAGATCTGAGTGCGAGAGAACTGGTACTGTGAGAAGGCGACATGCCATAACAAAGGTATGCCAGCAGTTTAGGTGTTCTTCTGGAAGCAACTCATGAAGCGCATAAGTTGAATAAATGATGGTCCAGTTTTTCCATTGGGAAGCTTTGTACCGTCCATGATTAGAGGCAATCTTTTTAAGTAATCTTCCCACACCACTCCCTACATCTAGTTTGGAAATCCTTTCCTCAATAACTTTGAGTTTCGCTTTTGTGATGAGGTCTCTCTCTAACCAAAGTTCAAACATTCTTTTCGCAGTTCCAAGATAAAGGTTGTGCATAGGGTCAATTACAGTGAACCGAACGGCATCAAAATATTCAAGTTCGAGAAGCACGCTGCAATAGCAACCATAGCGAGTTGCAAGTTTCTCATGTGTTGTCTTGTTCACTGCTTTTCTTGCCATTTCAGCATACCTGCGGTGTAACCCATTACACCGTCTAGGCCAATGTTCTCTGTCAAATCCAGAGAAGTCTCTTCCTGTTTTCACTGTACCAGGGAAACATTTAAAACATTTAGAACATCCTCTCTCAGCAGAGTGACCTTTAAATCCACAAAGCTTCCTAGCAGCTGGAATATCGGATGCGGCCAACAAGATTGCACCGCGATAAAGCAAGGGAATACTGCTGAAACTTGAATGCAGACGTATCCCTTTCCAAAGTACCTTCATCTCATCAACCAGTGGCTTTAAAAATGGGTTGATGCTTTTAGGCATGGTCTCCATATCTGGAATGACACCAACCAGAATGACATTCTCCCATTTAAAACGTTCTTCCCTGGGCAAGTTCAGTAGCACTAAGTAAATGACTCCCAGTGTCACATCACTCCTTCTCGTATAAGGCTGGAACCAGTCTACATTTAAAGCAAACCCTAAACTTCTGGGTAATTTCAGGAAGTCTTTACCATTTTATGTCATGAAGTCCTTCCAAACTTGTCCGTCATAAACATCACTGTAAAGGCCATCTGTAACATTCCTTTCACGCCAGTGTTCACATTTCTGTGCAAAGTTAGGCCTTTTGAGCATGGCCTCTAACTGATTTATCACACTGTTAAAACAATACACTTTAAATGGATAAAAACATGTTTTTCCATCTGACAGCAGAACCTTTTTAGCCAACTTAGCTCCACATTCCTTTGCACCCTTTCCTTTCTTGACCGCTTTGTGTGTACAGCATTTGGTGACAATGTTACCTCGGATCCACTGAGTGCAGTCTCCAGGATCATACAGGGAGGAGCAACTTGGGCAAACAACATATTTGACAAAATCATCTCGATCAAGGTGTACTAGTTGCCGTAGTACAAACAGCGACGTTGGAAACATTGCACAAAACTGGATGAGGTACTCACAATTGCATGTCACACCAAGCAAATGCAGGAATTGAAACAGAAAGCGTAGAAGCCACTCCATTCCATTATCACTGATTTTGCAATTAGCCTGCCACAGGAGAACAAACAAAACAAACCACTGTAGGAGGGATGTGAAATTCTTAGCAATTGATGGCCTGTCATTGGGTTCAGGCAAAGGCTGTTCTTTGCCTATGTCACTGAGAATTTCATCAGGAATGTCATCCCAAAATTCAGGATCTTCCTTAGGCTCCTCTGTATTGTTGTCATCCTCTTTAAAAGAGACAAACACTCTTAAGTAAATAATGCACGGATAATAATGGTACATATTAAATTCATGACTAAGAGCCATCTAAGGATCAAAGATAAAGATCAAGCCTGTCATAATTTTCAGCAACCTAAAGAAGTGCCATGAAAGCACTTGAGGTCTTCTGATTTCTGATTTTTCTCAGTCATGAAATCGAGTTGGTTCTCGGTTTGTTTGATGCCTGCCAACCTTATAAAAACAGAAATAAGCCCCCCCCCCCCTGTACTGTACTGTTTTAGCATTACAATTCTCAGGTGTTGTTTAATGGTCTCAAGCACTTCATGTATTGCACCAAACAATTGCTGGTTTTCACGTGACATCATCAAATTCTAAAATCATACATGTAAATCTCGAGGTCTTCTGAATTTATACATTGTATCCTGACCAGGTTGAAGATGACTTTAAAATATATCTTTTCACAAGTTTCCAGCCCGGTAGCATCTTGAATTTCTGGCTTTTCACCCTACGTGACACCAGCATAGCGTCTGTGACAAAGCTTTCTCCTATGCAAGAAAGGACTCTCCTTGTGATTTCAAGCAGTTTGGACAGTTTAAGTATTAGGAGGGAAATTAATGTGAATGTATAGTAGATCATGAGAGAAAAGTAATCACTTGAAGAGCAGAAGTGAATTCCAAATGTTTTCATCGTTGTACGGCGGCCATGTTTGTGCCCCTCCAAGGGACACCAACATGGTGTTTCCATACTGAGCTCTATAAATTTCAGTCGAACGTTTCGGCAAATAACTCAACAACGGAATGCCGCACAGATCTGAGACTTGGCAAAGTTGTTTATTTGGTAATCACTTATAACATTACAACTCCTTGGCTTCTTTCATTGACTGGTTTCGATTTTAATATTGTATGGCTTGACAGTGAAAACCGAGAATAGGATTTAGAAGAGTTCCAAACCCAGTTAGAAAATTCTTACAAAAGAAAATGTCTTTTTTCCTCTTGAAAATCGGAATGTCCCAAATTTTTTTAGGTTTTGAAACTCAAAAATCGGGACAAATTAAATCGGCATGTTTGGTAGGTACATGTATGTTGTTTCAAAAGACCTCAAGGTTAAATCTATACCTTACAGGAATTGAAATTGCTATTCCTTTCTCCATGTATCTGAGAGCCACATGTTCAATGCAAGAGAAAATAATTACGTTTCAGTGCTTTTGGAGCATAAAATTATTCGACAAATCCACGCAATGATTAGCAGTTCCAAAATTTCAAATAAAAGCAATTCAAGCAGCAGTTACTTCGCCTTGATGTAAAAATTGCAATTTTCTCCATTGAGATTCGTCTTAAGCTGCTGTTACATGTATTGCTGATAGCACAGCTGACTCAATTTATTTAGGCCAAAACGTCCATGCCTTCAAACCGGGTTTGCCTCATACAGGATCATACAACACCTGGTGGCAAATTTTAAAAATGGACCATTTTTAAATTTGGCAACGGTACACCAGGCTGTTAAAGAATAACAATTGCCGGTTTCGTCAATCAGCGGCCATTGCTACAATGCAGCCAGAACAAGCCAAAGACCAACTCAAACATTTTTTGCTCCTGTAGTGCAGATGAAAGTTAAATCTTGAGGTCTTTCCAAACAAACTGAGAACCGTGACTGAGTGACCCATTTATTTTCTGCAGTTACAAGGCCTTGCACATGATTGGTCAAAAGTAAACACAGTGAACATTCCAGAAATAATTTCAGTGTTCATAGTTTTCTTAGTTTGACTATATAGTTCAAAAGAGAAAAGTAATTGCTTGAAGAGCAGAAGTATATGCCAGGTGTTTTCAATGATTTCTGGCTGCCATGTTTGTGCCCCTTCGAGTGACACCAACATGGAGTTTCCATACTGGGGACTATGAATAATTTCATTCGAATGTTTCAGCAAATAATTAACTCAACAACGGAATATTGCACAAATCTGTGACTTGGCAAAGTTGTTCATTAGCTATATTTTTTTAAAACATTACAAATTCTTTGCTTCTTTCATCAACTGGTTTCAATCTGAGAATTAATTTTCATTAAAGGGACACTTTAAGCCAGACACCCTGGTTTTAATGAGCACGAACTTCATTCAAGGTACACTTACATGTAAGCTGCATGTACTTTTAGTCACGGTAAAACTATCATAAAGCTATATTCACACCCTTTTAAACTAAATACAGCACAAACCTCAGTGCTAGGTTGCTGTACATGCTGTTCCTGGCCTGGGACATCAGTTGCACCCTGTACTTGGCATTCTGTAAAGGAATTGTTAGTATGTAAGATATGGTTGGAAAAATACAATGTGGACAAAGTGAGAAAAGAATCACTGACATGATCAAGCTGTCTTTGGATGAGGACAAGAGAGATAGAAAGGAAATGGCAATGAAAATAAATACCCAACTATATCACGCAGTTTCATGGCAGCTTACAATTCTCCTCGTAGGTGAGATCAGACTTCCACGGATGTCTTTGGCGGCCACTATACAGACAATGGCTTAATTTATGACTGCGGTCCAATAGCACAACTTGCTGCTAGCTTGAAATAGTTTATTCAGAATTTTCAAATATCTACTTTCAAAATTTAATTGAAAGTGACAAATAATGATGGGAAAAAGATGATTCCTACAGTAGTGTATTTTAAATTCAACTGTACTAAAAGCTTAAATGTATTTGGCCGGTCATCTTGACCAGTGAATATCCAAAAATTATTTCCAGCCCTGGGTTGGAAGAGTTGGGATGGGATAGAGTTAGTCAAAAGCAGACCAGAATTGAGATCTTTTGTTCGTGCCCTGTGCGACATTGGGTGCGAAAAGGACTTTCGATGAATCACAAGTTTACGCTCATCTCAAGTACTAAAATCATCATTTCCCCCACAGCAACCCAGCAAAATAACTGTTGAATTGTGATAGACTGGGAACTACAATGCCGTAGTTCTGTAAATTCCCCATAAGCCCAAGCGGCCTTGTAATAAAAAGCACATGGTCAGATCACTGTATGTGTATTTGTTTTGTTGAGTTTGAGTTTTGAGTTTGTCGAGTTACAAATTCAGGTTTTACCCCTTTGAGCTTTTGAACTCTCAGGAATTGTTTAGATCTTTCCTGCCCTTTTAAGTTTTCTATGATCTGGAGACAGTTTATATTCTACGTGTATCTTCTTGGAAATTGTGGAAGCTATTCTTGATTTGGGGTACAGCAGTTCTAATTTCCAAAGTTTAGCCTATTTATTAAGACTTACCTCCGCCTGCTACGAATCCTTCGGCCATATTTTCGTCTCCAGAGGAGTCATCAGATTCAAACGGATCACAAACAGAGAAGCTAGTGGAAGCGGCTGGATCATTCCTCTGCTTCCTCCACGTTTTAGTAGATTCGTCAAAATAAATGCGCTTGTGCTTCGCGTACTGTGAAGTGGACAAATAATCCCCGCAGTGTCCGCAATATGAAGCAGTGCGAGAAGGAAATCCTTTCCTTCCACATATCCTTTTCATCTTTCCTTCAACTTCGAATTCTCGATCAACCTGAACCAACTGCTGACAAACCTGCCTTTACTTTCAGTCTGCTTCCCTGGGAGACCCCTGGAACGCATTTGTGATCACATGATCCTTAACAACCAATAAGAGCAAGCAGTTGATGTCACCTTTGTCACGTAACAATGCATAGCGTCGCGCTCGCGTTCCTAACACCTCAGTCACATCACAACTCTTGGTTGGAAGAAGTGTTTAGATTCGATTGATCGTGAAGTTTTGCACCATGTCAGAAGAAGTGTCGCTTTCTGATCGTTACGTTTTGTTGCTGCAAGAGACAGTCAAGGAAAGTAAGATTTTGCGCACGCAGGTTTCGCAGAAAGAACGAGAGACTGATGCTAAGTTGGAGAGATTGTTTGAGAAAGTAGACGAGATTTGCAAGACGGTCGAAATGAACGAGCCTTCTAACACCAAAAGGAAACGGAAAAGAGCCACACAAAACCTAGCACAAAAGCAATGCAGAGTAAGTACTCTTTTTACTGTGTATCTGTTTAAGCTTTGCTTATGTTTTGCAACTAAAATCGAAGCAATTCAAAGGAAAATATTTCGGTGACCGAAGCGAAATGTCACACCTTTTACAAATTTCTCACCTTTATCGTGAAAGCTTAAAAAGGGAAAGGATTATTCGCTGCATGATATTCTGCCTACGCGAAAAGTGCAGAATGTCTATTTTAGTTCAATTCGATTCACGTGTTGACGTATGTGTAGGGCGGCATGGGATCGAATCTTAATCATTGACAGTATTATAATGCTCTTGTTCCTTTCATCTGTCAAGGTCTTTGCACTTGAGTTGAAGCTTGTTTTGCCTGTCCTTCTTCCAAAACAAAATTGTTCCCAATAAATTCAGAAAGTAATTTAACCTTCGGTTATGTTTTTCTACACATGTCATGACATGTGAGTCTTAATTGAAAAATCCACTGGAAAACGGTCATATAAACTTTTGACAAGCCCCATCAAGCAACTAAGACCATCTATGCGTTCTTCAGCAAAAACTTGAGCTGAAAAATGTTCAAATTGGTCAGTGGTTTTAAATGCAGGCTTTTCAAATGGCAGCCATTTCCAGTGGCTTTTCCACTTCGAAAAAGCTCATAGTTATGTTTGGCATTAAATGATTAAGAACTATCTTTGCATTTTTTAATGGGTCCATTTTGTTTTCTAAATTTCACTGGGGACAAGTATGAATCAGGTGCGAATGGGAGAAAAATGAGAAAAAAAATTGTTTGAAACCCAAGTGCAAATAGCAGGTTGCAAATTTTTACAGTTCTGGGCCCGGTTGTTCAAAAGCCAGTCAACGCTACCCTGGGTGCCAGAGGCTTTTCTTGCGCGGTTTCCGGTTGCAGCTTATGTTCTCTATTGTGACCCGCGCGAAAAGCCTCTGGACCAGAGCGCTATCGCTTTGATGATGCCGAGCCAATGGCTAGCTTGCTTAAATTGGTTTAGTCCAGAATTTGGTTCAGGCGTCTGATTGGCTCCTAACAACCCCCCAAGGTATGCGAAGTCTAACAGTCTCTGTCATTGGTTGACAAGAATAGTATGCCGCAGGATAGTAATTTGTGAAATTTATCAGGTTTATCGCTCGCATAGTGCGCGTGTGAGTTGTGTAGTGATGGAGGATTGCGAATTCAAAGTAGTTTTGACATAACATTCGAGAGGGCCAGAAGTAAAAACGTTTGACGGTGTAGAGGAGTTAAGCTCTGAGCAAAGAGATGGTATTTTTAATTTTATTTGCTGCAAGGATGTTTCCGCAGTATTGCCAACCGGCTTCGGAAAATCGGTTATTTAATTCTAAATATTCCAGCTCATTCCAGGACTATGTAGGATTCAGTGATTATTCCAAAAGCCCGATAGTGACTTGTTTGCCCGCTTAATGCGCTCATTGTGTGCCATATGAAGGAGTTGAAGCAACGAGGCATTTCGTGTACTTGTTTATCGGGAGATGGTGGCGACAAAGATGGTGCCCTCGCTGGGAAGCTGTACGCCTTCATCATCGCAAATCCCGAGGCGCTTATCCGGTCCTCAATGAAAATATTGATACGATGTAAAATGACAGCCCAAACACGACTAGTGCTAGTTTTCCTAAGTGCAATCGCGACAGCTTTGTCCCTTTGATCGAGACGATTTAAAGGCGACACAACTTACTTGTACTAGTAAATGTGGACAATAATTTTTACCGGTCCGGGGTTGTTTTTGTTTGCGAACGCCGTTTTAAAGCGATCCATTTGACACCCGAAACACTAGCGTGTAATCAACCCAGATCTGTCGTATCTTCACGTGCCATTGCATTTGATCACAGCACGAGACATACGCTGTGATTGGTTTGAACGTAATAGGATAGAAAAAGATCAAAGTTCAACGAGAACAGTAAATCAAAGCACTCTGGCCCAGAGGTTTTTTTCTCGCGGCAAGCCGCTCGTTGCGTCGGCCAAAGGCCGACGCGGCTCGGCCTCCGGCCGATTTCTCCCGACGTTAGCGACGTTAACTTACCCAGGGTAAGTCAACGCTAACCTGGGATTAAAATTAACCAAGGTTCCCCTTTCTCTTATTCAAAGGAGATTCATGAAAATTCTTTGTGGCAGTTTGAACAACTGGGTGCTGTAATGTAAAGAACATGCGCATTGCATACAGGTGTAATTTCAAAATATTAATGAATTTCCCCACTTTTTTTTGTTTTTGTCTTGTGACAACTTTTTAGAGTGACATTCGCAAGATGTACGAATGCCTGAAAGCAAACCCAGATTTCAGAGGATTTGTTTTTACTCAAGGGTAAGTTAGTATCTTAAGTATTATACAGTAGTTTTTAATAGCAACTGATTTAAATTTGATTTACATGCATGCTGAGTTCTGTCTGCCTTTTTTGGCTTTAGAGAAGAGGCAATTCTTGCTTAATTAATGGGGGTTGGGCTTGGACCAGGGACTCATTTCCAGCCAGTGAGTGTGTAGTTGGTCTAGGGTTAGACTTCTGTTAGGAACTTAAAAAGGCAGGCAGTAAAGTATTTGTCAGACTATGACAATTAATTTGAACATGTTGTTTCATCTCTAGGATGGCTAATTCAGAAAACAAGGTGGTATTTTCAAGGGTTGTGGAAGCCATTTATCATGATTATGGTGGGAAGGAGCAGTGCCCCTGGACAAGTGCACAACTTAGAGGTGTGTAAACATATGAAAACTGTGATAATCTGAATTGCAATCAGCACTATTGGATTAGTAAAAAGGAGAGAAATTTAGTGAAAAATTCCCAGAGAAGCCAATGTTGAACAGCTTAAGAAAATAGTGCTGCTTAATACCTTGTGATTATGGTGCAAAGTATTTGAACGTTGACTCCTAATAACTCGAGCCTTCAAGGCAAATTAAGAAAGGCTTGAGATACAAGTATTGTGAGTTTAAGTTATCAGGGGATGGGATTCCTGGAGACCCTGCTAAATATCTCATGTATTATCACAGAAAGAACTGACACTTTTTGTGTGACTGAACATTAAGAAACAAACCAAATTGACACAAAACACTTAGACACTTCAAAAATACATGCTGCTCAAGTTTTTGGAAATTTTGATCTCCCTAAAAATTTAATTTTAAAGACTCTCTGTCGACTACAATGCAGTGCGCGCGTTTGTTTATGTTTTGATTCCTTTGGAGAGAGAACATTGTGATTAAATGGCTCGATTTGAGCCCTTTAGCAGCCAAGAAAGGAAATGAAGGTGTTCACTTCGTTAGGTGTATACGTTTTGTCAATAGAAAGAGCTAAATTTTATGGTTTATAAGTCTTGCAGATGACTGTAATAAAATACGATTCATCGTTGACTGTCATTACACGTCACGCAGTCAGAGAAATATTTTCAAATTGACATAGCGCATTTGGTTTTTAGTGTATCGGGTCATGAGTTCTCTCCGTCATTTATGTTCAACAGCACTTATATCTTAATATACCCCTCTTTAAAATTTCGAAAGGCGTGTAGAGTAAAAGCAATTGACATTACTTTATTTTATCACTAACGGTTGCAAAACCGCGATTTGTCATCCGCGGGGTTTGTTGAATACTGAGTCACGTCCGATCTACAGAAACATTTATTACTGTAGTCAGTTTGATATTCACTCACTTTCACTTCCACATATCCATAAGAATTCTGTTATTTTCCTCTATGAACTCACTGGATCGTCCATAGTCACATTATTCTGATATGAGGTATAAATGAAAACTTTCCGCGTGGTCTTGCTTGTCTGTTGAGAGCTGTGCGAAACATCGAGTGTCCGAATGTCGCTTTTGTGACCCGAAGAATAAAACATTTTTTAAATCAACACTGCTCCAATAGTTCCCTGATAAATTTCATAGCTCCATAAGAAAATCTGTATCCATTCTACGGAAGGATGACTTGGATGAAGGCAGATTTCCACAGCCTTCAAATGCCGACGCATAACTTTGAGGTTTCGTGGTCCACGAAACCTCCGTTTAGGCGCGCGTTGCATTGTGGTCGACAGAGAGTCTTTAAGGAGTATTTTTTTGTCTCTTTACACTTTCACAAATGAGGATCAGCTTATGGCGGGTAGCATTATTAAGAAACTGACTTGAAGGGATACATAATCACTTGGGGTTGGTGGGAGGCTTAAGATATTGAGGGTTCCAGCTATTGAGGATAAAATTACAGTGCCTGCATGAAGCAATTCCAAGGGAAATCAATTTTGGTTTGAGTTGCATTGTAAGCTTCAATTTACCAAGAGTTTGAATCACTAACAGTCAACAAGGATATTGAAATCAAATAATTATATATGATGAATGGAAGTTATGTCATGTCACTACAACTGCCAGTGAATGATTTTTTTAAGAATGTCAGAAATGGTGATGTGAACTTCTTGATCACATCTTTTCCTTCCAGACACAATTAAGTACAAATTAGCAGAGTTGTGACATATTGTGAACGGATCAAGGGTCAAAATCACAGAATGGAGAATGTCTCTGAAAACATTGTTTTTAAGTAACTGTTCAAAACATCATAGGGTTCTTGATCTTTTAAAAATACATTCTCACTGTGCATATAATGTCTGAGGTAGTTGCTGTAATGGCAACATTCTTGAATTTAAATCTATATCAAAGGTGTGAAATTTCCCCCTTTTGTTTAATTATCAATTAATTTTAAGGTATATGAGGAGTTTCAGGTCAACAGGGGCATTGTTCAATGGACCTGTGTAAGACATTTATTTTTTGTAGAGCAGTCAGAAAGAACAGTTTGTGTTCCAAAGCGAAAAAGGACTAGACCAACTGACAATGTTGCCATGACAGCATCATGACATGTATGAATGTGGCTTTTTTAAGTGTAATACTCATATTAAGTTAAATTTACTTTACACAAAATAAATATGTCTGCAGATACTCTTCATTATTTGTGATTTGTCTCCATGCTGTGTGCATAATATGATGTTACAAGCTTGACTTGTTTTTTGCTTCATAGGCTCTTAAAGGAAGAAAAAAAAAGAACCTTAATATATCCCATATTTTACTAGCTTGCTTGTTATTTTAAATAGTGTTCATAGTGCTATTCTCAGTACTTCGCTCCTTTCCTTCCTAACAGAAACTTGAGCACAGAATTTGTGCTCTAGAGAAAGTATCATGGAATGAGAACACAAAAACAGAGGTGGCTCAAGTGCTAACAATGGACTATACAAGCTCAGAGGAGAGCAGTTACGAAGAGAATTCTGACAGGGAAGAGGATGAGCTGACTGCTTACAAAGTGAAGCACCTACCATGGGAGCGCACAAGACTCACCAATGCAAAAAGAATTTTAGATGACATCTATGAGAAGTCCCTGTCAGCAAGGGTCCGTCGCAGTCTCGTTCCCAGAATTCCACATCCTGAGCAATCAGACAGGGGAATTCCTGAAAATGTTGTTGACTGGGCTGTAAGAAGAACAACACCGGCAGCTAGAGGAGGGTTAACTTCTGCTAGTTCCTCTTCCTCCTCTAGAAGTTCTACCGATGCTGAATCTTCAAGCAGCCGCAGCAGGACCTCTGGGACACCATTATGTTCTAGTACTCCCTGTGCAAGTAGGCAGGTCTAACAGGCAGGTCTTTCTGCTGTTGGTGATAGTTTAACTCTTTAAGCCCTGATACAAGAATGCATATTCTCCTTACTGTCCTCCATACGTTTTGTATAAAACTAGAAAGGAGAATTTGTCAAGACATCTTATCCTTGGTGATTGTTTCTTTAATTCTCATCACTTGAATCTTTGAACAAGCAGTGATGATGTAAACAGAAATTTCATTTTTGTTACTGTTAGGGCCTAGAGGGTTAATGACTCATTTCAGAACACCATGGTAGTAATTTGTAATCTTTCTAGACTTTCCTTTTACATGTACTTCTTTTTTACACAAACCGTATGTCCTCAAACAAACCCCCAGGCAGTGTTTGCTATTTAAAACTGATTAACAGCTTGATTTAAGGACAGCTCAATGTCACTGACAATAGGTTCCACCTTTTCTTACCTCGTGATGGCTTTAACTGCTTTTTCGTTGGTAACTGGTTGATGGATGTTTCAGAATTTTGGACGGCTAATGGGTTTTTTTAGGGAGACTTTCTGTTCCAGGAGTATATATAGTTGAGGATATACGGTATCCAATACGTGATTAAAAAAACATGCCCAGTTGTAGTTCGAGGCCAGTAGATTCATTAAATGGAGAGAATAGAGCAGGCCTCAGGTTTTACCGAACAGCAGTTCTTTCCAAACTTTGCAAAGATTAGTTGTAAATAGTCCTGGACTTAAACCTAGGTTAGGATATGTACGGTGTACCTCTTTCATGTGTTTTTAAATAGGGAGACGTTGTTGTTTAAACAATGTGGAGTGTTTTGTTTGAAAACGTCAGAAAATCTCCTTGCTGTGGTCATGCTTCGACGAATTTGAAAAGTATTTGTGGAGTTTTTGCTGAGATGAACAAATTGTTTTTAAGTAACTAGATAGTCTTAACATGTCAAAAGTCATTTACTTATTTTATTTAAGTTCAGTGTTGGAGAACTCTTCATTTTTATGTGTAGCCTACCTGAAAGGCAACTGGTAGTGCAGGAGAAAAAGTTACATTACATGTGGTTAAAATGTTAAGTTAAAATCATTATGGTAGACTGATAGAAAGTGCAATCTTAGCAAATTGAAATTAAAAATACTCGACATGTAAGCTGGAATTTTTTTGGAGAATTGTGAAAAAGGATACTTTCGTGCTTCCCTCTTGTATTAAATAAACAGTGAAATTTTACTTGATTTCTGTATCATGTATTTGTCATTGAGTCAGAAACGAAAGAATCAGCGGAATGTTTGTCACGGGAGGAATTTCATTTAGTCAACTGGTTATACTGGATATTCTTTATATATATTGAAGATGGGGAAAACATGGTTTAGTAGACTAATTTTGCTTTAGCTGGCTTCAATATAGCTAGCCTGCGCGTGAAGCAAAGGAACTGGAGACGTCAATGCGCAGGCTACAATATAGCTTACGGCCATACACTTTTGGAAGGCGTTTCGGGGGCGAGGAAAAGAACGTTTCATTACCTTTACGCCGCTTTTAATAATTCCTTTACAAGGCAATATACACGTTTACGCGGCCTTTTAAAGGGATCGTTTACGGAGAAATATGCGTCTTTACGCTGCGTTAATAGGCTCCTTTTGCGCGGCAAGAAGTAGCTTTACGCTGCCTTTAAAGTACGTCTTTACAAGCTAATAAACGCCTTTACGCTTACCAGTAAAGTGCGCCTTTACGTCGTTAACAGCTCCAGCGTAAACCTGGCGTAAAACTGCACGTTTACGTAGCTTAACGCCGAATCGTAAATGAGCCGTTAAGTTGAACTTTACGCTGATGGAAAGAAGCGTAAAGTTCCGTAAATCATAACTTTATGTCGTCTTTACCGTCACTTAACGATAGTGTAAATTTACTATTTCGTGCTGTGAATAAGACCACCTTAATGCTTTTGAAGCTGTGGAGTTGGGGGGGGGGGAGGGTCCAGGTCCAGGGTCCCTCCTCCCAGGCTGTATGTGAAATTGTAAAAAAAGTCCCGGTTGATCCTTAAGAGCCAACCGGGTAGTTAGTTACAAACGAGAACCAGTCGTATCCCAAACGAAGGGAAAAAAGGCTAAAGGACTTTCTTACTTGCGCAATAGTTGACCTAGAAGAAAGCTACCATTAGGCTCATCTGACAGAATCAATCTGCATGAGAGGCTTAAGCCTTCGCAGGATTTTATGCGGGAGTTCTTCTGCTTGATGTATGTTAACGTCATGCGATAATTACATTGTGATAAAAAAAAAATCAGAAATTATCTACTGGATCTCTAGTATCATGAAGGATAATTACCTTAGAGATTCCATTTCTTTCAACAGTGGCACTATTATTTTTTGAGATCAACGAGGTTTATATATTACAAAGCATCCGTAATAGGAGAAATCCCTCTTCCCCGCGTAGTTCTACAACATTTTGGTGCGCGATTATAGTGAAAGAAAAAACTTTTCAACTCAACCGCCTTAAACGGCCCTCTCCAGCGATAGTGTAAAAAGTGACTGAACCTCTTTACATTTATCTGTGCTGTAAGGTGACATTTTTCGAACAATATCCGGTAAGTAGCTCAATATATCTTAATTTTGCTTGGCAGAATAAAATCAAATTCATTACAAACGCCATGGCGAGAAAAACCCACTGGGCTTTTATTGCGATCTTCAGCGTAATCTGGAACAGAAAACATCTCGGATCAGGTTTTGCTATAAAGTGGGAAAATGCGTTCTAAATTTCACTTCCTTAGAACCGGATGTAGGCGCATTTGGCCAATTGCTAGTTTCTATGTTACGGATAATAACTAAGCAGATAAAACCCATGTATTTCTGGAGTCGAACGGGGGTTCTCTATGCAAAGAAAGCCTTCAGTATTGTGCAGTAATTTATCTGTTAACTTCGTGGGTAAAATTTACCTGGATTTAACAGACGGACCGGGGCATTGGTTTACCTGTTCTTTACTGTTTAATAATTTCCTTGCGCGCGAGAGAAACAAGCTTATTTTCTCACCGGTCTAAGTAAGGTTTATTGTGCAGTAATTTACCTGTTAACTCCTTGGGTAAAATTTACCTGGATTTAACAGACGGACCAGGACATTAGTTTGCCTGTTCTTTGCTGTTCAATAATTTCTTAGCGCGCGAACTTAAAACTCACGCAAAGGATTAATATCCTGACTTCAACGACAGGATAATGGACGTGTGAGAAGAATATGGCCGCAAAAACGTGTTCGGATTAACTCGGCATTGACACTTTTCTCTAGCTTGAGGTTTCTGGTCTGCTTTCATAGGGTGGTTCTTGTTACAACTCCTACTGAGAGTTTGGTAAAGAAATTTTTACCTAAACAGCGGGGATCTATTTTCCTAAACCGGTTTAAGCCTCTCATGCGGAATAATCTTACATACTGATTGGAGACTTCATAGAACCTAAACGTGGCCACCTTTACTGACAGAAACCTTACTCGTAGGTCACTGAAAGACTCCATGAACGGGCAAACAAGAAGGGGCCTGATAAAGACGATTTCATTGGTCTAGCCAATCGCGTGGAAGACTTTACACTATCCTTTCTGGATCCTTTGAAATATGAAGGAGATGAACGGGAAAAGTTCTTCAAAAACCCTGAAACTGATCGCATCCTAGTGACTGCAATCAAGCATGAACAAAAAAAGGTAGGTAAAGTTTAATTTTTTTTTAAATTTTTGGTCCTGAGCGTCATGTTGAGAATTTAATGCATTAGAACAAGAAGGAAAATGCCAATTTTGAAAATCTATTTCTCAAACATTGCAGAATTATTCCAGATAAAAATTACATTAGTCGCATTCGGGAAAACTTAAGCTTCAAGGAAATAGATATCTTAGTTGTCAATTTTCGCACCTTAGGTGTAAATTCACATTTAAATCAAGAAAACAAAAAAAAGTGCTCATTTGTAGCTTTCCCTTAACAGCTACGAAAATAAATTCGTTTGGAGCAGATTTGAAATACCCGGCTGATGTTATCTTTAATTTTATGTTTTGGACATATACCTGGCGCCTAAAAGGCTTACCAAAACCAAAATCAGGACTGTAAATTTGTACAACGCAACCATTTATCCAACATGGCCAGGAGCCCATCCTGACATGGCGAAGACCACGAGGTTCTACAAGATTATCAGACACGTGACATAGGCATGCATTACCTACAGAGAAAGGAAAAATAACAAATGTTACACAAATGTCAATGTTAGTCGCGACATCCTTCCGCCAGTGTTCGACTTAAGGAGAACACTCCTCCAACAGCAGTAGCTTCGCGACTGGTTTCGTGTATAGTCCAGCTTTCGTTTTAACCTCACAAACATGGACAGTGTCATCTTTCCAAGGAAAGATTCTCATGACATGAGCTAGGGGCCAATCTCCTCTTGGGGTCTTCTCATCGACGATCAGAACTAAATCACCAACCTTGACATTGCGTGTCCTCTGGTTCTACTTGCTACGAGTAATAAGGCTAGGTAGGTACTCACGTAACCAACTGGACCAAACTTGATTGATTATGACTTGTGTCTGTCTCCACCGCTTCTTGCTAGAAATCTCTTTGTCAGTAAAAACACCACAGAGTAACACAGGATTCCCACGAGAAACGAGGAATTGGTTAGGTATGATGGCTTCTAAACCGCAACTACTAAACTGACTTCAGTAAGTGGTCTGCTGTTCACAAGAACCTCGGTCTCTCCAAACGCTGTCTCCAAAACTTCACCCGCGACCACTTGACCATGGAGTACAACTTTGAGGGCTTTCTTTCTGGACTGGACTAAACGCTCCCAAATACCACCAACGTGGCGTGATCCTGGTGGATTAAAATGCCATTGGATCTCCATCTGAGACAGAGAATCAGCAATCTATGACTGGTTCCAGCTTTCCAGGCTCTGCCTGAGTTCACAATCAGCACCTAAAAGATAAGCACCATTGTAGGAATGTATGTCGGACGGTGGGCCGCGCCTTGCCACAAATCTTCTAAGAGCATTAATAAAGAAATCAGTCTCCAATGACTCTGCCACTTCACGATGTACTGCTCTTGTCACCAAGCATGTAAATAAGCAGCTGTAATGTTTCTCTTGATTGCGCAAGTGTTTGGCCATGACGGGTCCATAGCAGTCAACGCCCACCTTGCTCTACCAATTCTCCTGCCAACCTGAAGAATGTGACTTTCATCACTTCAAACGACTTCTGGTACCAACCAGTTTACCAATTTTAATATATGTTGTGAATCTGAGATGGAAATGCTTCCTTCCAGGCAGATTGATCCACGTCAGCTTTGCTTCCTTGATTTCTTAAACTTCCAGTGCGTTGGTTCTTGGCTGACTCCTTGTTTTGCTTCTTCTGCAATTCTGAATACATCTTCGGACATAAGCGCTTAGTCGACAGACTTTAGTGAATAAAGAGTATCTGGACAAGTCCCTAAACTGAGAGGTAAGTTCTTAAAGGGAAGGGTTCAAGGTTTAGCGCAGAACATGAAGCTAAATACTGTTTCTTCGCCTGCGCACGCTGTAGCGAGTAAGCAAGCAATATTATTTCATAACACTGTTGAAGAACCAATCCAATTGAAGAGGCGAGTAGATTGCTCGGGTGTGAAATTTCCGTGCCAAAGTTTCGCGTTTAATGATTTCTCAGCTACTGCACGCGCCCCTGACAGCCATTTGACCAAACTGCATGCAAATAGCGGAACCATGGAATAAAACCTTCGGGTCAACAATAAATTCAACGTTGGCAGTGTTGGTGCAATCCACTAATCTTTCCTGCAAATTTAGGCCCCCGCCGTTCTACTTGGGCTTACTATGGCATGTGAGCGCTGAGATGCATGTAAGTAGGATTATTAACCGATAGAATGACTAATAAATCGGTAAAAAGTAATTTGATTAAGGCACATGCGCTGAGCCCTGTCCCTTTAAGTAGCGTCAGCTAACAGGACAGCAAACTCAGGGGTAGGTTTCGTCTCTGGAATATTTTCGGGCCAGTGGTCTTCCGGCAGTAACAGGAATGATGGTGCATTCAACTAGCGGCCGTCGGGAGTAATTGCATCAGCCTTTAATCCACGACTGGCATCATCAGCTGGATTAAGTTGCCACAACAATGGCGCCATTGTTGTGGTTCTGAAGTTTCCAGAATTTCAGAAACTCTGTTGGCGGTAAGGGAGGGGTGGCGCTTTGACAATCCACGAATCTGTCCAATAACAGCACTGCTGTCACTCCAAAAGGTGACGGTAGAAATTTCGTAATCATGCTCCCTTTGGATTATACCGGCTAACCGCGCATTGAGAACTGCTGCCTGAAGTTCCAGTTTTGGAATGCTAAACGGTTTAACAGAAGCAACACGGGGACTAGCAGCTACAAACACACATTGTCTCCGATCATCAGCATATTCGAAACGAAAGTAGGCGACAGAACCAAATGCTCTTTCACTTGCGTCTACAAAAACATGCAATTGAATGGACATGGGAGAGTGTCACACTGCGATAGAACCTTGGCACAGAGAATCATTCCAGTTTCTTGAGTTTCCTCTGCCAATCAGACTATTCTTGCAGTAATTCTTCCGGAATTCTTTCATCCCAGCCTTGGCGAAGTTTGAAGAAATATTTCGCACTGATAACAAATGGCGCTAAAAATCCAACAGGATCGAAGATAGATGCAGTAAGACTGACGACTTTCCGCCGAGTGTCTGCCAACTCCTTTGGCTTGATCTTGAAAATGAAAGTGTCATTCTGGACATCCCAGTGACTCCAGAGCTCTTTCAGTCGGCAGGGTGTCTCCAGCTCTATACTTCGCACTGACTGCGCACGTTCCTTTTCCGGGATTGAACTGAGCAGATCTTTATTGTTTGATATCCACTTGGTGAGCTTGAAACCACCCAGTTACAGCAAATTAGACTCTGAATAAACTCTGAATTGCGAACATTTCCTGGAAGGTTTCCAGCGACAGCCTAACCAAGTTTAGTTTTAACTCCATACGATGAACGTTTAGGTCCCACACGTATCTCTCTTGGGATAATAATTTCAGTAACATCACTTCCAAGGACAACCTTAACCTCTGCTCTATCCACATCTTTTAGTTTGAGGTCTGCCAAATGGCTCCACTGAGACTTGACGTTCTCCATGTAAACAAAAAACAAGGGGTTAGTTTCTAAAGAAACTGTGGTGCTGCGTCGCTGGGGACGTGAAACACAAAATTTTGGATTTGTCAACTGAGTTGGTAAGGTAAATTGGCCACCGTAAAAAGAGCAAATCCTTCGTCACAGCGGATTCGCTCTGACGAAGGGCTAACACTCGAAACGTCAGCTTTCAATCTCTTTATGGTCGCCAATTTACCTTATCAGCTCAGTTGATAAATCGAAAATTTTGTGTTCTCCATGTTAACTGTGATGGGGGTAAAACTTCAGCTTTTCTGCAACCAAAGCATTATCAACGGGATAACGACTCGTATGTACACCAGCCTGACAAATTTTAAACGAAACTCTTCTTGTTTCGATATGTGAGGTAACTTGAATACCAAACAGATCAAGGGATTCAGATGGACCATCCAAATTGAGTTAACTTGCAATGTCTCCCTGACTAGGGAACAAGTGCTACCGGGGTCTAGAAGGCCTTTTGTGTTGAGGTGACCATCAGACCATAGAGACTTACAGGAACTACTTGGAGTAAGACTCTTGACTTATCACTAGCTTGCATGACATTTGAACTTGTCACTGTAAAGGCTCCGAAAAACTGGATTGCTGGGTGGTTCTCCGGGAGGTGAAAGGCTTGCGGAGTTGTCGCTGACTGGAACTTAAGGCTATGTAACTGTTCATGGTGTAGTCTCGTGCATCCATTGACCCCACATAACTTAGTGGATCTACACCTACTCAACCATTGTCTGCCAAAACAGCGAAAGTACAACCCACGCTCTTTGGCCTTTTGCAATCTTTCCTGAACAGATAGTGCTTTGAACTTGAGGCAACTGTGAAGCTTGTGGTACTTTCCGTCTTCCTTAACACATGGCACTAAAGTAGACTGACCATTTGTTTTAAGACGCCGACGTTCTCCATGGGGGTGGTGATCCACAACAGGTGGTGCTACCGTACTGTAGACAGCTGCGGCATTGCCATGTCTTGCTTTGTAATTGCCAGATGAGGCGGATAGTGGCTTGCTTGCTTGCTCGGGCACCAAAGTCATCATGAACATCACCTTGGATTTCAATCCACTTCTCAAAATCTAAGAGGTTAGCCGTGAGAAGTCCTTTTTTCCCTTTTATACTCTTTCCACTTGACACAGAGAGAAGGGGACAACTTGTGAACAGCCATATTCAGACTGTTTGCAGAGGAAAATATTCTTTTTTTTCCCTTTTTTTTTTTAAGACGCTGGAAAGTTTTGACAGCAGTTGAAACAACATCCGAGAAACTTCGAACGTCGTTTAAACGTTTGTCGCTGAGCTTACTCCATTTCTGCAGACGATCCAAATGAGCTTTGACCACAATGTGAAACTTTCCAAATTTCGCCTCCAACTTCTGCAGAGATTCTGCAAACAGTTCTCCGCTATAGCCAAAGCCTTCTATCGCATCCTTTGCTCTACCAGTGACTGCGTTTTGTAGGTGTTACATCTTTGAATTGCTGGAGATGTCTGCATCATCAATTATTGACTGGAGCATTGAATTCCAGTCACTCCAACGTATTGGGTCACCAACAAAGGCGTCAAGCTTCAACTTTGGTCCTCTCCAAAGATGACCGCAAAATAATGGTGTTAGTAGGTGGACCAGCATGTAACCCTACACTATTACACACTTCTCGAACTTGAAACTTTACTTTTAACTGCTGATGCTCCAAACCTTGCTTATGTGTTGAAGTTGGCACCTTTTTAACCTCTGATTCAGTAGAATTTTCAGGCAATTTATTTGGTTTAATCTTAATAGCCTCCTGACCCAGATTAACAGGAATGGTCTCAAAATCTTTGACCCTCTGTCGCAGACTGTCAGGATCATAATCTTCCTTTTCTAAAGCTTGAGCTTCAACCTCTAAGCGGAACGCTTCTGCTTCCAATTTGCTGCTTTTCTGTGCTTGTTCAGACATTGAACGTTGTTTTTCTAGTTTTAGTTCCGCTTCCATTCGCGCCCTCTCAGCTTCTTTTTTAGCTTCCTTGGCTTTCCACAATTTTTTTTGTAGTTCAATACGATTTTAACTTTTCCTTTGCCATTTCTTTCTGCTTCCTAGCGAATACTTGAGCTGCCGCTGCCTTAGCTTTAACACTGACGGCATCCTTAACACTTTTATAGACCTTCGACTGGCTGACGAACTCGCTACTGACATTTCCTCGTTGCCACGTTCGTCTGAGCTGAGTGAAGTAACGATTCATTCAATGCTTCATTCAGTCGACTAAACTCTACATCATATCATTCAAGTACGTAATTGTGTTTAATTCCTCAGCTTGTTGTAAACATTCCCGTAAGTCAGCCATAATTCGAAAAATTCGAGTTTTACTTCCACACTGCTCTATCAGCGCCGCTAATCCTTTCAAATGAATTGTAATCTTCCTCTTTAATAACTGTTAATCTTTTGTTTTTGAGTGTTGACTGTTTGGAGATAACCGTTTGACTCAACTCCTTCGACTGCACTTGCAGATTCGCCAACTGGATTTCCATGCTTTGTAATGTTGTTCCGCAAGATCGTCAAAATCGATCAATTGTTCCGTCATTTCCACCAAATTTCCACCAGAATTACAAGTTTGTCCGCTGAATAACCATCCGTCTTCGAAGGACCAAAAGAGAAAGCTGTCGCCTAAAAGGCCCACCAAAACCAAAACCAGGACTGTAAATTTGTACAACGCAATCATTTATTCAACATGGCGAAGACCACAAGGTTCTATAAGATTGTTAGTCACGTGACATAGGCATGTATTACGTACATAGGCATGCATTGCGCTACGCGAAGCTCAGAAAAAGATTCGAAACAGTGGTCATCAACTGCTTTTAGAAATGTAATACCAAAGCATTTTACGGTGTTTTTGTTGAATTTCGCCCGGAATTTTCACTACGAATTTAAGTGAACGTGAAATAGCTGTCAGCACGCGATCATATCCTTCTTAAATTTCACAAATCAGCGGAAAATAACACGCATAACAGCAACTTCATCCTTCGTTTTCTCCGTTCCTAATAGGATTAAAGCTCTCATCTTTTGCAGTTTTGTTAAATTTTCTATTATTTTTCAAATAATCGGAATTTTGGATATGGTTTATTTTCAACCTTCAACCAGTTCTAATATCTTAATGTGGCTCTCAACATCAATAACTAATTATTCAAAGCTTTACTAGTAGAAAATTAAAATTGGCATTTTGTTTGTTCGCATTATTCTTACCTATTGTATTGTTTGACAAGAAACAACAAACACTCTACAGAGTGGTTCATTAGGACTTGCCGCACCTCGAATTTAGTCCAAACAAACTTCGTTATTTTGAACTCTTCTTTTTTGTATTTTAATTATTTTTTTCATTTTAATACACCACAATACACTACTTAGCCCTCCCAGCGTACTCATACACACACGTACACTCCAAATTCACTACACATAGATATATAGTGCTCATAGGCAAGAGCAACAAATGGACCCACCCTCTTCCTTTTCCCCACCCCACCCCACCCTTCGTACTCATACACACACGTACTCACACACTACAAAAACAGAGACATACGTACTTAACACATCTACTGATCATATGCATGTTTTCAAATAAATTATTCGTTATCTTCTTTGCAGCACATGCGCTATTTTCAAAAATGGGCCCGCCACTTATTCTTCCATTTAGCAATTGTACATTCTAGCTGAAAAACAGACTTAATAGGTGCTAGAAGAATATTAAATAACGGTTTTGAATTATTGTTTCTGCAATAGAATATGTATTGGTTTGCAATAATTCTAAAGTGATTAAAAAGCAAGAAGTCGTTTTTCCTGTTCTAATCGCCAAATATTGTATCGACACCAGGTGAAGATTGAACCTTAATATCTCTATCAGTGTACCAAATTAAATCTTTTCCACAGCATTGTGGTAAAGTTGCAAGTCACCAAAAGATGTTCGAGGGATTCATCCATCTCGCCACAAAAGGAACAGGCTGAGGAGTTTATTTTACCTATCCTCTTTAGATACGTATTGGTCGCTAGATACCGATTAAGAACCTTGTATTGAAACTCTCGCGATTTTGTATCTAGAGCAACCTTAAACGGCAAGCTGTAGATTTGCTTCCATTCCAGGTAGATATTATCAAAAATTCCGTCATACCTCCTGACTGGGCAGTTGACGTAGTAGTTATTCCAGAATTTAATTCCCCAATCCTTTAGAAAACACCTTATTGATGGAAACTCCTTGTTTGCTTAAGACAAGTTGTGTTTGGTCTTAAAGGACGAAATGCTGTCTATTTACATGTCCATTCCTTTTCAAGTATTGTCGCACGGTGTAGGGATGGCGTCATTTAAACCATCAGCTCAAAGCGTCTCTCAGCCAATAATCTAACTTTCATTGAAGAAAAGGACTTTTTTGTCTCCAGGAAAAGCTCTTGGAGTCTGGGTTGACATGGTTTTATTCAACAACTGCGCATGACTGATGACGTCACTATCATGACATCTCCCCTCTTAACAGGAGTGACAGAATAAATATCAACATTTTCCATTAACTAGCGAAGTGTCCATGACCTCAACTTGGTCAATGTTCATAGCCCTTAAATTGACTCTAAGCTAACGGCAAGTCACTGATAAACGATCCTTAACATCTACAAATATACTAACATAAAAATAGTCTCTAATCAAGAAAGTCCAGTCCACTAATAATATACAAAGTCCTTTTGTCTGGTTGATCTGACAATTCGGCCAGATCTCGTTCCTACATGTAACTGTGTTCGATGTCTGGGAGGCATTTTTGTTCCCCGGCGGGGACTTCAGGCATGCTTCTTTGTCTCCTTGCGGGGTTTGCGTGCAGGGATCTCTGCCAACTTGGGAGGTCTTGATCATGTCTCTCCTATTCCGTCTGTACAGAGTTCCGTCGCTGGTCACAATGGCTGAGCGAGGAGTGTTAGCGAGTTTTGTAACCGTGGGAGGTTTCCAGCCGTTTGGTGTCTTCACTCTGACAGCATCTCCTTTTCTGAGGGATGGTAGGGACTTGGCTCCTCTGTCAAAGTAAAATTTCTGTTTCTGTTGCTGGTCAAGGAGCTGGGACCTAGCATCCGTTGGGATTTGCGCCTCCAGTAGTTCAGCAGTAGTAGGAAGCTTAGTCTTCAGCCTTCTGTTGAGGAAGATCTGAGCTGGGGAATAGTTAAGGCCAGTAATGGGCGTGTTCCTGACTTCTAGCAGGGCAACGTATGGGTCGGTACCAGCTTCATGCGCCTTCTCTAACACAGCCTTTACTGTTCCAATGGCGTTCTCCACTTGCCCATTAGGTTGTGGGTACTTGGGACTCGTGGTTGTGTGCTTGAACTCCCACGACTCTGCAAATTCTCTGAACTTACGACTGGCAAATTGGGGACCATTGTCAGAAATGAGTTCACTGTGTATCCCATAACGTGCGAACATGGACTTGTGTTGGGTAATGACTTCTGAACTAACGGTACTGTCACGTAGCAGGCCGCCTTCTACCCATTTTGAGTAGTAATCAACAGTCAGAAGAGAGTCTTTACCTCCAAGGGTAAATAAATCACATGCAATCCTCTCCCAGGGTCTATGGGGTACTTCATGCTGAATCAGGGGTTCTTTGGCATTGTTCTTTCTGTGTTTAAGACAGGAGCTGCAGTTTGAGATTAGATCTGTTCTCTGTGCATTCATGTTTGGCCAGTACAGGAGGTCACGTGCTCTTCGCTTGCTTTTTTCGATTCCGAGGTGGCTTTCGTGGATTTTTCCAAGCATTTCTGGCTGCAGTCTTGTAGGGACAATCACCTTGTGACCTTTGAAGAGAATCCCATCAGCTTCATGGATTTCATCCTTGAAACTCCAGTATGGTCTAGCATTAGCAGGCACTTTACTCTTGTGGTCAGGCCAGCCATCTTTGGTTAGTTGGGCGACTGCCTGAAGAGAGGGGTCAGCTTTTGTTGCTTCTTGCAATTCTTGCAATTTAGGCTCAGCTATTGGTAGGTTTGCTACCAGAAGATGGACTTGCATTTCAATTTCACCATCAGGGATTCCTTCATTCTGGTAAGTTGTTTCCAGGTTGGCTCTAGATAATGCATCTGCAATAAACATCAACTTCCCTGGTACATACTTCACTTTTAGGTGGTAAGGCTGTAGGCGAAGTAGTAGGCGCTGGATTCGGGGTGGTGCTTTGGCAAGAGGCTTAGAAAAAATTGCTTCCAGCGGCTTGTGGTCTGTTTCAACTTCGATTGCTTTGCCATATAGGTACTGGTTAAACCGCTTGCATCCAAACACAATGGCCAGTGTTTCTTTTTCGATTTGTGCATAGCCTTTCTGGCACTCTGTCAGGGATTTTGAGGCATATGCGATTGGTTGATCCTCCTGAAGTAATACTGCTCCGAGTCCTGACTGGGATGCGTCAACAGAGAGCTTCACAGGCTTGTTCACATCGTAGTATTTCAGGAGTGGCTTTGAGGTGAGGACTTTCTTATTTCATTGAGCGAGCTTTCTTGCTGCTCACCCCAGTGCCATTGTACTTCTTGTCTGAGTAAGGCTCTAAGTGGCTCGGTCAAAGCGCTCATGTTAGGGATAAACTTGCTTAGGTAGGTCACCATTCCTAGCAGGCGCTCCACATCCTTCTTGTTCTGTGGCCCTGGCATGTTGAGGATTGCTTCAATTTTTGACTCGTCAGGTTTGATTCCATCTTTGCTAATCTTATCACCAATGTAGACAACTTCAGGAATCTTGATTCTGCATTTCTGTCTCTTCAGCTTTACACCCTATTCTCTAGCTCTTTCGAGGACATTTCTGAGTGCTCTGTCATGGCTTTCTTCATCCTTGCCCCAAACCAGGAGGTCATCATAGATAACTTCTGCTCCTTCAATTCCTTCAAAGGCAAACTGCATTTTCTTCTGGAATACTTCATTAGAGGAGTTAAGACCAAATGGCAGACGATTAAACTTGAAGCCTCCAAAGGGGGTGTTAAAAGTTGTGAGAAGGGAACTTGGATGGTCCAATTTGACATGCCAGAAGCCATCTTTGGCATCCAGTTTACTGAATACTTTTGCACCAGCCAACTTGCTTCTAATCTCAGTGGATGTCGGGAGTTGGAAATGTTCCCTCTTTAGTACCCTATTCAGGTCTTTGGGGTCAAGACAAATTCTTAGACTTCCATCCTCTTTCTCCACTATTACAATAGAGTTTACCCACTCTGTAGGCTGATCAACTTTCTCTATTGCACCTAATTGTTCCATCCTTTCAAGTTCTTTCTTTAGCTTGGGCAGGAGTGTGAAAGGAACTTTTCTAGGGGGATGGATGACAGGCTTAATTACTGGATTAATTTCAATATGATGCTCTCCTTCGAGCTCTCCAAGGCCTTCAAACAGATCGGCAAATTCATCTAAGATACTCCCAGCATTGGCACTGGCTGTGTCAACAGTTCTTACAAACTTGATTAAGCTAAGTTCCTGACATGCTCTTAAACCAAGAAGGGGTGGTTGACCCTCAGCCTCAACAACAAAGAAATCAGAATCAATCATTTTGTCTTTGTACTTACAAGTCATCCTTGCTACTCCTACTACAGGTATCTCAGAACCATTGAACCCAGTGAGTTTAGCTTTGGTTGGTCTCAGTTGCGGTGTCCCTTTCAACGAATTGAACACGTGTTTCGGAATCACATTTGCTTGAGCCCCAGTGTCTAATTTGAATTGCACCTTGTTGTCATTCACTTGTAGAGTACCTGTCCATTCGTTATCATGACCATCTTTCTGGACTTGGCCGATAAACAATTCTTCAAATTCTTCAATGTCCGGTTCGACGCGAGGTTGTTGATCACTTTCCACGAGGTGGACATTTTTCGATAAGCACTGAGAAGCAAAATGATTGCGGTTCTTGCACTTTTGACAGATTTTTCCAAACGCTGGGCATTCTCTCGGGCCATGAACTGTTCCACACCTTTTACAAGCGGTTGTGGGACCAGGTTTCTTCTTTCCGTGAGCCTTCGGCGGGAATTTTCGTGGCGCCGCTTTCTTGTTTACATAATCCACATTTTTTGGTTCTTCAGTGATCGATTTCGTTTGGCGTTTCGAAAACTCCGACGCTCGGCACATATCAATAGCTTTCTGAAGATCCAGGTCGGTTTCTTGCAGCAGCTTTTCTCTCAGGGTGTTGCAAGAGATTCCACAGACGATTCTATCTCGAATTAGACTCTCACACAATTCGCCAAATTCACACGTGCTCACTCCGGTACGAAGCTCTGTGACGTACTGATGGATGTTTTCAGTCGGTTGCTGAACGCAAGTGAAGAATTTGTGGCGTTCAAAAGTGATGTTCCGTCTGGGGTTGCAATACTCTTCAAATTTTCGGAATAATACGTCGAGTTTTTCCTCTGCAGGCGATAGGGAGAAGGTGTTGTAAATTTCAAGTGCATCGTCTCCGATGAGATGAAGAAATATGGCGACGCGTTGCTTCTCGGGTTTCTTCATTGAGCCTGAAGCTTCCATGTACAATTGAAATCGCTGTTTCCACTTGCGCCAATTGTCTGCAACATTACCCTCTTGACTTAGCGTTGAGGGCGGCTTGAATACACTCATTTTGAGGTAGTTTTCGTGATTTCAAACAGTGTTTGATTAACCCACGTTCTGACACCATGACATGGTTTTATTCAACAACTGCGCATGACTGATGACGTCACTATCATGACATGGGTCTCTTACCCGTCAAATATCTACTAAATCGAAATTTAACATATATCTTAAACGTACTTCATAGAGTCTTTTTTGGTTGGATTACAGCCTGAACAATCCATATCCGCATCCAGCGCTACATTGTAATCTCCGTCCACTACTAATTTTTTACAGCGATAACGCAGTTCTTTTCTAATAACTCGTCTAGGTTACTGAAAAATGCACATTGTTCTTGGACATTATTTGGTGCGTATATATTACCTAGTAAGTAATCCGATCCCTGCACAGTGGCATTGATCAAAATGTACCGACCACCCGTGTCCAGACAGATTTTAATTCAAATTCTAGACCGTCTTTTTCCAACACCAACACCCCACAACTATGATTTATACCATGATGGAAGAACTTCTTACCTTTGTATTGTATTTTCCAAATAGCTTCTACGTCTTTCGTACTATACGTTTCCTATAGGAAGATAATGTCCGCCTTTTGCCTGTTAAGCCACAGAAACAAAGCTTTCCTCTTGATGGATAAACGAATACCTCGAACACTTAAACAAAGTAGTGTGAAGGCAGCATTATCCATGTCGAAGGTAAAACATAAAAAATTAAATTCCAAAAAAAACAAGAAAGGTGAAAACATGCAAATAAACTAGAAGACACAACACCATGACAAAAGTACTTAATAAACATAAAAACAATGAACATAGCAACACCCATAGCAAGGTATACAGTAAGAAGAGCAGTGACTATTCTTTATTCATGTACTACTCTACAGACTCAGGACTAAGGCGTCTTTTTCCACATTATGCAAAGTTCGCAATCTGCACCCGTTCATAAAGTAAACAAAATGGACCGTGGGGGCTCAAATGCTTAATACACGTCAATAAAAAGCTAGTCCGGTTCTTGTTTATCAAAATAGGCCACTTCACGTAGGCGCCGAACTACACCCTAAATGTTACATGAAAAATTGGATTTTTGGTTATTTTCAATTATTTTGTTTCTTTTTATCATCATTTCTCCAAACTTGGTAAGCTAATATGGGATTTTGTGCCAAACAATTTGACATGACGATGATGATGCCAAATGATAAATTATGACGTCATGATTGATTGCGTCATTTTATACTCTAAAATGAAATTTTAGAATTTGCAAATTTTTAAGTGATAAAAAAAAACAAATCAAGAGGAGTTGCAAGCTTAAAACAGTTTGTCAATGTGACAAATAATTGAATTTTGGACAATTTTACAGGCTCAAAAATGGGGTCCCCCTTGTGCAATACGTCTAAGTTTCAGTGTTGTTTTGTCGCGCCCGCCTGCCGGCGATACCATTTCAGTTGTAGATTGGAAGTCTTAAATGATGAAAGCAAAATGAAAAAGAACTCACCAAAAAATTTCCTTGCCAGAGCTCGAACCAAAAAAACAGTTTTTTGACGCAATAAAATGTCACATAATCAATTATTCCCTTGCTAATATTATCGTTTTTCTTATCCTTTTAAAAAACGATAAGAATTTTTGGAACAGCAAGGATTCCATTTTACCAAAGTATTAGCTTGCGTTGAAAAAAACTGAAAAAACAACAACAAGGGGGTGATTTTAGAGGAAAAGTACGGTTCCGGGGGGGACACTTAAAATTCTTAAAACTGATATAACTCGAGATATAGTTGTCCTAGCGAGGAACGGTTTTCAGTGTTTTACTCCCCTTGCCAAACATTGGGGGGGGGGGGGTTGGTTTGGCCCCTACGTGTTTGCCCTTTTTCTTGTCTGTTTCATTGTCGGCCACAGTTTCTTTCTCCTTTGTTGTATCTCTCTCGGATAGTCAGCGTATACTTCCACCTAAGATTCCTCTCTCAAATCTCGCACACTCTCAAAGACAAATTCACGCTCTGGAAATCTGAGGAATTGGGCTATTATATACTCTGCTTTCTTCTTCCCGATTCGATGGATTCGTTGAAATTCTATGTTGGGCGGTTATCAATATTCAATTCGTTTCAAACTTGTATAACAAGTGTTCTCAACACCTTGAGCTGCTTCAGACAACCCAAAAAAGCATAGGTTCTTTCAATTCTCCTACTATATAAGTCTTGAAATTGTGAATATATGATACTCATATATTTGAACTGCGGAATGAAGAAATAAATGTAAAGAAGATCCTCGCAGTTATTAACGCAACTTATGCAGTTGCGAAAAGAAAGCCTGAAAAAATCAGGCTTGCCGGGACTCCAACCCTGACCTCTGCGATACCGGTGCAGCGCTCTAACCAATTGAGCTAACAAGCCAACTGGGAGCTGGTCATTAAATTGGTTCGTAATATACCCGGGAAAGATGAAGATGAAATTGTGAATATATGATACTCATATATTTGAACTGCGGAATGAAGAAATAAATGTAAAGAAGATCCTCGCAGTGATTAACGCAACTTATGCAGTTGCGAAAAGAAAGCCTGAAAAAATCAGGCTTGCCGGGACTCCAACCCTGACCTCTGCGATACTGGTGCAGCGCTCTAACCAATTGAGCTAACAAGCCAACTGGGAGCTGGTCATTAAATTGGTTCGTAATATACCCAGGAAAGATGAAGATGAAATTGTGAATATATGATACTCATATATTTGAACTGCGGAATGAAGAAATAAATGTAAAGAAGATCCTCGAAGTTATTAACGCAACTTACGCAGTTGCGGGTATATTACGAACCAATTTAATGACCAGCTCCCAGTTGGCTTGTTAGCTCAATTGGTTAGAGCGCTGCACCGGTATCGCAGAGGTCAGGGTTGGAGTCCCGGCAAGCCTGATTTTTTCAGGCTTTCTTTTCGCAACTGCATAAGTTGCGTTAATAACTGCGAGGATCTTCTTTACATTTATTTCTTCATTCCGCAGTTCAAATATATGAGTATCATATATTCACAATTTCATCTTCATCTTTCCCGGGTATATTACGAACCAATTTAATGACCAGCTCCCAGTTGGCTTGTTAGCTCAATTGGTTAGAGCGCTGCACCGGTATCGCAGAGGTCAGGGTTGGAGTCCCGGCAAGCCTGATTTTTTCAGGCTTTCTTTTCGCAACTGCATAAGTTGCGTTAATAACTGCGAGGATCTTCTTTACATTTATTTCTTCATTCCGCAGTTCAAATATATGAGTATCATATATTCACAATTTCATCTTCATCTTTCCCGGGTATATTACGAACCAATTTAATGACCAGCTCCCAGTTGGCTTGTTAGCTCAATTGGTTAGAGCGCTGCACCGGTATCGCAGAGGTCAGGGTTGGAGTCCCGGCAAGCCTGATTTTTTCAGGCTTTCTTTTCGCAACTGCATAAGTTGCGTTAATAACTGCGATCGCGAGGATCTTCTTTACATTTATTTCTTCATTCCGCAGTTCAAATATATGAGTATCATATATTCACAATTTCATCTTCATCTTTCCCGGGTATATTACGAACCAATTTAATAACCAGCTCCCAGTTGGCTTGTTAGCTCAATTGGTTAGAGCGCTGCACCGGTACCGCAGAGGTCAGGGTTGGAGTCCCGGCAAGCCTGATTTTTTCAGGCTTTCTTTTCGCAACTGCATAAGTTGCGTTAATAACTGCGAGGATCTTCTTTACATTTATTTATATAAGTCTTGATACAGAAATTGATCCTCCAAGCTTTTCAATTTTTTTTTCCAGATTTTGATTTTGTCTTCCCACCAAGGCCTCGGTATCCGCTTTTGTAGACGTCAATCTTGCTTCTAAATCCTGTATGGTCTTCTCCATCGTTTGCGTCTTCTCGTTCTAGCTTTCATCTCCGTTACAACGTAATGCAAGGCTTTCTCTAGTCCAGAAATCTGGGCAGGACATCCCTTATAATCTGCAACGTCTTTTCCGTACTGTCCAGCAGATAAAGAATTTGCTGAAGCCAATTTGCAATCTTTTTAGCCATCGTCAGCGCTTTATAAACCTGTTCACTCTCGTGAAATGATGCTTTGCTAACGTTGGACTCGTAGAGCGTTGTGTAAAGACTCGATACGTAAACCTTTTTGCTTTCCGGAGAACAAATATCAATCTCTCAACCAGAACTCCTCCTAGCACTCGTTTTGGCCATAAAAACAGCGAAATAAAGCAATTAAAGTTGAAATTTAACGGGAGCAGATTTCAAGAGGACGTCACTCGCACATGGCCCACCCAGTCTCCCTTTTTGTAAAAAAATTGAGGTTACCATACATTTTTTAACTCTTCTTCGTGTTTTAAGTCGTGATGGAACACGATTGCTCGTGGTTGATATATTGCATAAGCTGTATCCTTCTTTTGCTCCTTCCTACCATCGTGGAATATTTTAAACCCTCGATCTCGAAAGGACGTTTTCAAAACCTCGGGCACAGATTGTCCCTTAATGGTCTTCCAGCTTCACAAAAAGTCTCCACTGTGCCCACACTTTCGGCCCTTGCTTAACGCTGAAAATACCTTAATTTATCATTGTTCGCTTGAGCATGCTCCACATTGTTCAATTACAGCAGAATATTCCTTAAACATAGTTTTGTTTTAGGCTAAGCAATAGCCCTTAGATAACAGACCATTTAGGAAGCTTGATAGTGGATCGTGTACGGCACTGTAAATTACCACAAGTAGAAGAACAAGGCCAAACTACCTCCGAAAATCAGTCTAATCTTTATTTATTAACGCAACGTTGTCCACGTCAGTTGCCATATGAATTTTTACATTTGTGGGATGAATGTAAGTGTTGCAACTTAAAATTCCCTCTTTGTTTCGACTGTCAGTCTATTTTTAATCTTGAAGCATCTGAACTTCCTCTATATACGTACTTCTTTCTTTTCTTGCAGTTTTTTGACCATCCCATCATCATAGGCCTTCTGACCGACAGATGGTACGGTAGCAGTACTGACTTGAAAACATCAAATCTGTGGTGGCTGTTTCTCAGCATGTGGTGTCTTTTTGACATCGTACTCTTTCCTGTTATATTCCTCTCAGCCTTTCTTCGAGGTAATGTAACACATTATTATAATTATTATATATATAGGCAGAATAATAAGGTTTACACAAACGATAGACTCTCGGTAGAAGGATCCAAAAGGATACAGTGCCACCACGTGAATTTGTAGATAAGTATGAAAAAGTTTGATGGGGCAAACTTCTGACAACAAACACAAAATTTTGGATTTATCAACTGAGTTGATAAGGTAAATTTAGACCACCGTAAAGAGATTGAAAACTGACGTTTCGAGCGTTAGCCCTTCGTCAGAGCGAATCGAGGAATTGTGGGTTGCACTTGGTTTATATAGGGAGTGGTGGAGCTACGCTATTGGTGGGAACATGCCAACGCGAAAAACAAGAATAAATTAGTTGAATGAAAAGCGTTCGTTGATACCGTGGGGATTAAGTGTGCCGATTTGAAAAATGAATTTCTGTTCTAGATTTTACGGCTTTCCGTGTTGCCCTGGTGTAGGAAAAGGCCACAGATCGTCATATGTTGACTAGAATGATTAGGGAGATTGAAATGTCGGTCGACTGGTTTGGAAGCGTCCTTGTCATTTCTTTCAACGTCTCGTAGGTGTTCGCAGAAACGGTCCCCTAATCTCCTCCCTGTTTCACCAATGTATATCTTTTTGCATAAAGTGCATGTTATGCAATAGACAACATTCGCAAAGGTGCATGTAAAACGATCAGTGATTTTAGTTGATCGCTTGGGTCCTGTTATTTTGTCCGCATTGTGAATGAAAGGACAAGTGTTGCATCGTTTGCGCGCGCATTTAAAAGTACCTGGTTGATCATCAGATTTAAGTACACTTCTAACTAGAAAGTAGTTTCCTATGTTTTCGTCGCGTTTGAATGAAACCAATGGGGGTTGTGAAAAGATTCTTCCTGTTTCGGTGTCATTTTGGAAAAACTTAAAGTTCTTTAAAATGATGTTTTTGGCTGCGAGGTTACGTGGATGACAAGTTAGTGTAAATGGAATTCTCTCATTCTTTTCCTTCTGTGACGTTTGCAGCGCCGACTGTCGATCAATCTGTTGAGCACGGTGTTGAGCTGTGTTGACAACAGAATCAGGATAGCCACGATTCTTGAAGAAATGACACATTTCCTCTGATTTGTTGGAAAAATCGTAGTCATCACTACATAAACGTCGAAGTCTCAGAAATTGAGAGAACGGGATGGAGTTTTTGACATGGGAAGGATGAGAGGATGAATGCAACAAATAACTGTGGGAATCTGTAGGTTTGTAGTGCACACTGGTAGATAGGCCGTTGCCATTGATTGAAACTTTGATGTCGAGAAACGCGATTGAAGTTTCATTCAAACGCTACAAAAACATAGGGAACTTTCTAGTTAGAAGTGTACTTAAATCTGATGATCAACCAGGTACTTTTAAATGCGCGCGCAAACGATGCAACACTTGTCCTTTCATTCACAATGCGGACAAAATAACAGGACCCAAGCGATCGACTAAAATCACTGATCGTTTTACATGCACCTCTGCGAATGTTATCTATTGCATAACATGCACTTTATGCAAAAAGATATACATTGGTGAAACAGGGAGGAGATTAGGGGACCATTTCCGCGAACACCTATGAGACGTTGAAAGAAATGACAAGGACGCATCCAAACCAGTCGACCGACATTTCAATCTCCCTAATCATTCTAGTTAACATATGACGATCTGTGGCCTTTTCCTACACCAGGGCAACACGGAAAGCCGTAAAATCTAGAACAAAAATTCATTTTTCAAATCGGCATACTTAATCCCCACGGTATCAACGAACGCTTTTCATTCAACTAATTTATTCTTGTTTTTCATGTTGCCATGTTCCCACCAATAGCGTAGCTCCATCACTCCCTATATAAACCAAGCGCAACCCACAATTCCTTGATTCGCTCTGACGAAGGGCTAACGCTCGAAACGTCAGCTCAATCTCTTTACGGTGGCCAATTTACCTTATCAACTCAGTTGATAAATCCAAAATTTTGTGTTTCACGTCCCCACTGACGCAGCACCACAGTTTCTTTAGAAACTAACCCCCTTGCTTGTGTTCTGACCACAAACATTCGCTAATACCATGGCAACTAGTTACGACCTCAAAAATGGCCATTTATTATCACCCCTCTTAGATATCTACCTGCATGCAAATTTGACTATGGGGGTGGAGAAGATTTTTCATTTCCAACTTTGTTTCATTCTTACAAAGAATTGCTTTTAATGGTCCATCAGATTTTTTTGATTTTTTGATTGCTTCAACAGGTTGGACAGCAGAGCGTGTAGGTGGCAAAAAAGGTTTGTACCCTTTCTTCTTCCTTATCGTCCTAAAACAAATCTAGAATTTTACGGCTTTCCGTGTTGCCCTGGTGTAGGAAAAGGCCACAGATCGTCATATGTTGACTAGAATGATTAGGGAGATTGAAATGTCGGTCGACTGGTTTGGAAGCGTCCTTGTCATTTCTTTCAACGTCTCGTAGGTGTTCGCAGAAACGGTCCCCTAATCTCCTCCCTGTTTCACCAATGTATATCTTTTTGCATAAAGTGCATGTTATGCAATAGACAACATTCGCAAAGGTGCATGTAAAACGATCAGTGATTTTAGTTGATCGCTTGGGTCCTGTTATTTTGTCCGCATTGTGAATGAAAGGACAAGTGTTGCATCGTTTGCGCGCGCATTTAAAAGTACCTGGTTGATCATCAGATTTAAGTACACTTCTAACTAGAAAGTAGTTTCCTATGTTTTCGTCGCGTTTGAATGAAACCAATGGGGGTTGTGAAAAGATTCTTCCTGTTTCGGTGTCATTTTGGAAAAACTTAAAGTTCTTTAAAATGATGTTTTTGGCTGCGAGGTTACGTGGATGACAAGTTAGTGTAAATGGAATTCTCTCATTCTTTTCCTTCTGTGACGTTTGCAGCGCCGACTGTCGATCAATCTGTTGAGCACGGTGTTGAGCTGTGTTGACAACAGAATCAGGATAGCCACGATTCTTGAAGAAATGACACATTTCCTCTGATTTGTTGGAAAAATCGTAGTCATCACTACATAAACGTCGAAGTCTCAGAAATTGAGAGAACGGGATGGAGTTTTTGACATGGGAAGGATGAGAGGATGAATGCAACAAATAACTGTGGGAATCTGTAGGTTTGTAGTGCACACTGGTAGATAGGCCGTTGCCATTGATTGAAACTTTGATGTCGAGAAACGCGATTGAAGTTTCATTCAAACGCTACAAAAACATAGGGAACTTTCTAGTTAGAAGTGTACTTAAATCTGATGATCAACCAGGTACTTTTAAATGCGCGCGCAAACGATGCAACACTTGTCCTTTCATTCACAATGCGGACAAAATAACAGGACCCAAGCGATCGACTAAAATCACTGATCGTTTTACATGCACCTCTGCGAATGTTATCTATTGCATAACATGCACTTTATGCAAAAAGATATACATTGGTGAAACAGGGAGGAGATTAGGGGACCATTTCCGCGAACACCTATGAGACGTTGAAAGAAATGACAAGGACGCATCCAAACCAGTCGACCGACATTTCAATCTCCCTAATCATTCTAGTTAACATATGACGATCTGTGGCCTTTTCCTACACCAGGGCAACACGGAAAGCCGTAAAATCTAGAACAAAAATTCATTTTTCAAATCGGCATACTTAATCCCCACGGTATCAACGAACGCTTTTCATTCAACTAATTTATTCTTGTTTTTCATGTTGCCATGTTCCCACCAATAGCGTAGCTCCATCACTCCCTATATAAACCAAGCGCAACCCACAATTCCTTGATTCGCTCTGACGAAGGGCTAACGCTCGAAACGTCAGCTCAATCTCTTTACGGTGGCCAATTTACCTTATCAACTCAGTTGATAAATCCAAAATTTTGTGTTTCACGTCCCCACTGACGCAGCACCACAGTTTCTTTAGAAACTAACCCCCTTGCTTGTGTTCTGACCACAAACATTCGCTAATACCATGGCAACTAGTTACGACCTCAAAAATGGCCATTTATTATCACCCCTCTTAGATATCTACCTGCATGCAAATTTGACTATGGGGGTGGAGAAGATTTTTCATTTCCAACTTTGTTTCATTCTTACAAAGAATTGCTTTTAATGGTCCATCAGATTTTTTTGATTTTTTGATTGCTTCAACAGGTTGGACAGCAGAGCGTGTAGGTGGCAAAAAAGGTTTGTACCCTTTCTTCTTCCTTATCGTCCTAAAACAAATCTAGAATTTAGGCATTAGGCGTTTTTGTTTTCAGATGTCAGTGAAAAGTATAACACACGTGCAAAGTATGCACGGTACTGTTAATTGAGCCTTTATTCTAGCGACATATTCTTTGATTTCAAGGCCTTCTAAGGGCCTGGCCTAAAATATATGAACAAGCAATTCCAGAGGTTGCAGGATCTTCAACGAACAAACCTCACCCCTAAAATGCGTTCTCTTTATAAGGTAAAATCGGTTAAACTTCATGACTGTGTAATTAATTGCTTTCAAAAAACTGTCATCGTAGGTAAACAAACTTCAAGGGTCTGAAAAGAATGAAAACTTAAACAAAACATGTTTGATCCCCCATCTGGGAAAAAGTGACGCATAGGATTGCAGGCTCCACCTTGCCCAGGTTCCACCTTACATCTTTATGAAGACTCGTAGTCCCAGAGAATTTCATGCTCTCTTAAATTCAGATAATAAAATTTACGTTTAATACTACATGTGTATTCCGTAAGGTCCTTTAACATGAATTTTAGCTTTCTTATGCAACCGATTAATCTGGGAAACGTCTCAACAGATGCATACGAAAAATACAAGAATTTCTTCTCAATTCCCTACTTCATCTTTGTTCGCGATACGCTGAGCTACCTGGCCCTTCTGGCAATGCACTTGGCAATATGTGTTCAGCCTTCGCAGATCTCCTTCAGTAGTCTAGAGTGGGTGATTTCGTTTTTTCTCTTGGGTCGCCTTTTCAATGAAGTTAAGCAAGTCAAAGACATGGCGCGAAAACTGTCCGCGAATAACGAGAAATTAACATTGCGAGATTATGTGAGGTACATAAACTTTCAATTATTTTTCCTTCTTTTCTTCCTCACTTCGTATCCTTCCTTCCTTCCTTCCACCCTACCTCCTTCCCTACCCACTTACCATCCTGCCTTCCCTCCTTCCTTCCTTCCTTTCCTTCCTTCCTTCCTTCCTTCCTTCCCTCCTTCCTTCCTTTTCATCCTTCCTTCCTCCCTTCCTTCCCTAGATAACTACTTGCCTCCTTCCTTTCTTCCTCCCTACCTACCTACCATCCATTCTACCTTCCTTCCTTCTTTCCTTCCTTCCTTCCTTGCTTCCTTCATTCCTACCTTCCTTCCTTCTTTCCTCCCTCTTTTCTTCTTTCCTTCCTTCCTTCTTCACACACTTATTACTCTACTTGTTTATAAAGTGTGTTCATGGCGGCCATATTGGAGGAGCTAAACAATAAAAGCTATTTGCATAAAATTAAAGCTTTTTTCCCAATGGAAAGGAATTCTATTGTTTTCCTCTTCCAGCATGGCCGCTGCGAACACGCTCTATTGAATTGGTTGTTATTTATTTTATTTGTGTTGGTTATTTATATGTTTGGTTATTATGTTTTTATTTACTTTTAAAACAGTGAGTTAGTTCATTGGTTGGTTGGTTAGTTATGAATGTGCTTACAAAAGGGTCTGCTATGCTTAGGAATTTCAAATCATTGTAAGATATATTAAAGCTTTGAAGATTAATAAGGCGTTCTTTAATGTGTTACAAAAGCAATATAGGGCTTTAATAACGTTTCTTTGATAACATGGCTATTAAAATATCCTTAAAAACCTTTTTTAATTTCTTACAGGGATCGTTGGAACATTCTTGACATTGCTATTGTCCTAATCTTTATCCTTGCTATATTACCACTGAGAATAGTCACGTGGGCAGTTTCAGAATCAGCGACGAACAATCGTGTTCTGGTGGTTGCTGGTTATTTTTATGGCCTCAACACGATGCTTCTTACTGTTAGAGCTTTTGGGTCTGTTTTGGAGACATTGAAGGGGGTTGGTACCATTCAAATCGCCTTGTTCCACATCATGAAGGACGCATTTGTCGTGGTGTTTCATTTTGCTGCAATAACTTTGGCTTTTTCAAGCACAATAGCTAAGATATTTGTGGCCGAAAGTTCAATGGTAAAAGGACAAAGCACCGGCAAGAAACCGTAAGTTTAAAAAACAAAGTTTTACTATCTCTTTTGTCGTGCCGACTCAGTCGTAAAAATAAGAAAGATCTAACATTTAGACCATGTCACGAGCGTGGGACAATGAATTGATCTGAGTTACCGAAGGGGATCGAAACCATGACCTTCCGTACACCGGTCTAACGTAGCTCTAACTGCTGACCTGCTCAGAGATTCGCGCCGGGCTAGTTCATATTTTCCACTATATATCGTGGTGACACACGTCATGCATGGGGCATAATAAAGACACATGGGAAATTTTAACCTCCAGCAGTCCGTGAAAATCAGAAAGATGTAATATTCACCATGTCGCAAGTTGGGGGCAAAGAAAAAAAAAGGAAAGGCAAAAAGTAACAAGTGCTTATTCAATGACGTTGGCTGGCATCAAAATCGGCCTATTATATCAATCGTGTTAGAGCTAATTATGGCAAATTTAATTTACACTTTTCTGGTCCTTCCATCTGGAATAACTTGGATGAAGAGCTAAAAAGTCTATCTCTGCATTCATTTAAGCAAACTATGAATAAGCATTATTTAAGTACTTATGGTTAATGCTGGCTTAGTATTTTAATTTTCTTTTCGCTCATATTAAACTAATATAAACAAATTTTGGTTCAAACATTACCACCATTTTCACTACTACGCGACTTTTCTTTTCAAAACACCTCTGAACACTTTGCAATACGCTTCCGTCAATCATACCTAATATGGGAAGTGTGTGATGTTACCGCAATTGAATTGAGCGAAAGAATAAGGATGGCGCCAAATTATCCCGTAAATTTGCGCTGGCGAGTCATATATTGACTAGTAAGAAGCTTTAGAGTCGTTGATGTTGCAAGAATACTTCACGTTTGGCAGATATTTGTAAAGAAATTTCGACATTTCTTCACAATTACTGAAATACCCGCTCGGTGGATTATCCTATGCGGCCGATGGTAAGCGTGCGTTTAATCTCGTGAATAAGTTAAACCGAAGTGTGAAGTAATAATTCTAGCTTTTCTGGCCTGAAAATAGCAAACGACATGTTATTCACCACGAGCATAAATCTGGCAGTATCCCGAAGTGTACGAGGTGAGGACGAAATTCAGGAGTGGATAGAGTATGCAACGGGAAAACGAATCATGATCGGCGTGCGATCAACCAATTCGTGAAGAAAATGGGTTTGACAAGAAAAAAGGTACGTATGACTTGTTGCATTTTTTTGGAAGGAACACTGCTTATTCTAATCACCTATCACCTCCGGAATGAATTGAAGAAACAAAATAATGTATAAGCTTATAATGCGCTTGTAACGTTTGTTGTTCTACGTTTCGAGAATGTAAACATATAACGCTCACAGTGACATGATAGGGAAATTGTTATTTCTACAAGCGGGAACGGGGAATCGAGGAAAATATTTAAGCTTACTTTCAAGTTTACTTCTTCGTTTTAACTCTTTAACTCAAGACAATTGCCAAAGAACGTGATGAGGGAAACAGGACGATGTATTGTCATAGGATCGCTGAATTTCACCGAGAACAGTTGCTATTTATAGATGAGTCTGAGAAGTTCTGATTCATCTATAAATAGCAACTGTTCTGGGTGAAATTTAGCGATGACCTACGACGATACATCGCCTTGTTTCGCTTATCACGTTCTTTGGTAATCACAGTGAACTATAACGAAGAAGTAAACATGAAACTGTGCTTAAATATTTTCCTTGATATCTCCCGTCGCCGCTTTTATAAATAACGATTTTTCAAATTTTTCTTGCTATCATGTCACAGCGTTAACATTCACGTAGAACAGTAAACGTTATAAAGCGCTTATGCATTGTTTTTCATTCCATTCCTAGGGTGATAGGCGACTAGTATTAGCAGTGTTTCTTGCAAAACAATCCAACAAGTCATACGTACGTTTCTTCAGCTTTCTTCTTGTCAAACCCATTTTCTTCACGAATCGGTTGATCGCACGCCGATCATGATTCGTTTTCCCGTTGCATACTCTATCCACTCCTGCCAAACGTGAAGTATTCTTGCAACATCAACGACTCTAAAGCCTCTTATTAGTCAATATAACACTTGCCAGCGCAAATTCAGGGGATAATTTGGTGCCATCTTTATTCCTTCGAGCTCAATTCAATTGCGGTAACATCACACACTTCCCATATAAGGTATGATTGACGGAAGCGTATTGCAAAGTGCTCAGAAGTGTTTTGAAAAGAAAAGTCGTGTGGTAGTGAAAATGGTGGTAACTGGTAGTGTTTTCTTTTCTTTCTTCCTTTCCTTTCTTTTTTTTCCCATATCCCTTTTTTTTTCTACTTTTTTATCTAAATTACTATTTATACATACTTAGTTACATTGTACTTAATTTTTTTTACATTGTACTTAATTACTTATTACTTGTCTTATTTTACTTTTGTCTTCTTTTATGTACACTGACCTAGTCAAAGCAATTTAATTCTTTTGTAACTACTCAGCTCGTTTAGTATATTTCTACTCTGGGTAGTTTTTTTGCCTATTTTAGTTAATTCAGTTTACAGTGTAATTTTTTGTATTTAATTTGGCAAAATAAAATGGTTGTTGTTGTTGTTGTTATAACAACAATCGACCTAAAACGTACCGGAAAGAGGTCACAAGATTTCACAAGCTCTCGAAATTTTCCGCCTTTTGTACAGGCTGGTTTCTATTAACTAAAATTTTTTTCAAAATGTTCAAAGAAACCGAATTATAAAAGTATATGTATTTGTTCCATTAAAAACACTTCAGCTGAAAAGCAGCTCAATGCTTAGAGTAATTACAGACAACCTAAGAACAAGTTATATTCACTATCTTTTAGGAATGCTAAACTAAACAAAACAAAACAATAAAATTTACCCAAAAAAGATTCAGCATGTCCATTGAACACCAATCAACATTATTATCAATACACGCGGCCAAATTGAAAACCGCCCTATCGTAAACACGCGCTTTGCGGGCCGCAAATGACTCCTAGCGGGCCGTTAATGCATTAACGGCCCTGCAGCTGATTGGTTCTTGGTTCATCATCCGATTAATTTTAACCAATCAGCGTCGCCGACGCGGGAAAACCATTCGGCAAGTTCAGTTTGAAGCACAAAGTTTCCCAATCAACGGAAAGTTAAAGAAAGGTTTAAGCTTTCGAAAATGGAAGAAGTTAAAGATTCTAGTCAAAACTCGGATCTGGGAAAGGAAGAATTGGATAAAATCGAAGCACAAGCTCAAGCCGAAAATACCAAAAGAGCCACTTCTTGGGGTATTAAGAAATTCGAGAAATGGTGCGAGAAACGACAGCTCAACGTCGATCTGAATTCTGTTACTTCGGCGGAGCTCAACGAAGTTCTAAGGAAGTTTTATGCGGAGGTTAAATCGGAAAAGGGCCAACCGTTAACCCCTAGTACCCTCACTGGCATACGAGCAGCGATTCATCGAAAACTAACTTCAGCCCCATTCAGCAGGACTATAAACATTTTACAAGACAAAGAATTTCTTCCTGCGAACAAGATGTTCGAGGCAAAATGCAAACTGTACACTAAAGAAATGAATCCTAAACCTATGCATAAATCTGCAATTGCAGCTGGAGATATGACGAAGCTACGAGAATATTTTTCTGGAGGTTTAGGTTCAACTGCATGGACAGAACCAGAGCGACTTCTTGAGTTTGTGTGGTTTTCAATCTGCTTCTATTTTGGGCGCCGTGGTAGAGAAGGTTGGCGAGAACTCACCAAGCAGTCGTTCGGCATAAAAAAAGATGACTCAGGAGCACGGTATGTTACTGAAATGCAAACTGAACAAACAAAGAACTATCAAGGAGGGTCAAAGCAAAAAGACCAAAGTTATTCCGATGTGCGAATGTACGAAAACTCGTCGCCGCTTGATCCCGTTAGTTCTTTCGAGTTTTACATCCTCCGCCTTAATCCAAACTGTCAGGCTCTGTTTCAAACACCTAACAAGCACTTCAAGAAAGAGGGATCACAATGGTTTCGAAATGAGCCGCTTGGCAAAAACAAGATCGCCAAACTCATGGAAAACATTTCCTTGAAAGCCGAATTGTCAGAAAAATACACGAATCACTGCATTCGTGCCTCCACAGTCACATCTCTGTTTCAGCGCGGAGTTGACGCCAAACAGATTTGCGAGATCACTAAACACAAAGATGAAAGAAGCTTGACTCACTACATTTCTCAAACTTCAAGTGCACAAAAAAGGCATTGCTCCAGGCTTTTGCAAGAAGCGTTTGATGGCCATTCGTCCTCAGTAACATCTCAAGAGTCACACCGCTCATCAACAAATTCCGAAAGCAGCAACATCGCCGGTGCTAGTGCAATCACTTCAGTTTCTCAGTCACTACAGAGTCAGTTTTTCTCGTTAGCCCAGCCATATCCGAACTGCACTCAGCACATTCAAATCGGAACTTTGAACATCTATCAGAGTGCAGGTCCTTCTCATTCAACAGAAAGCGAAACCGTAAAACGACGCCGAGTAGTAATCGAAAGTGACAGTGAGTAGAAACGTGTACTGACTAAGTGATTATCCTTGTATTTTCCATCTTTGTATCTTTTATTGTCTATTGCTGGATTTTTCGGGAGACTTTTAGCTGTTTTCAGCCTATTTTCTTTCAAACACAGCTAATTTATTGGATTGAATTCGCAGGTAACTTGTGCCGGCAATTAGATAGTTAGATAATTTTGAGTTTATTTGAAGTATTGGGTCAACTCATTCAGAGCAAATTGTATATTTATGGAAAAGCCTCATTAAATTTGTCAGATTTCTTAATATCATTTGGCCTTGTTTATTGATAATAATGATAATAAAATGACTTTTTTTCGGGAATATTGTTTATTTGCGCCCTTGTAGTGTCATTTGTGGCCCTCGCGCTTCGCGCTCGGGCCACAAATGACACTACGCGGGCGCAAATAAACAATATTCCCTCAAAAAGTCATTTTATTCCCTTATTGTTGTATTCGCCGTATTTGGTGGCCCTGTTAAATGTTGCTGAATGGTTTTGAGCAAAGTTTGGTTGCCACCAAGCATTCAAACGACAAAGTCATTTGTATTCAACAACCTTGGATGTTTGTTGCATCCGTTTGACCAAAGCCTTAATGTTGGCTAGTATAAGCAATTGTCTGATTAGGGGCGCCCAACAAGAAAATTTTAGCAAAATACTTGAAACGTCATTTCTGCTTTCTTAGATTGCTTCAGAACTTTTTTAAAGGCTTATTTGTGTAAGCTAACACAGGTTGATCTGTTCGGCGTTTTTAGCTGAAACTTAAGGCCGCAGAAAAGTTTAGGAAACGGAATCCTCTTCGCCGAATTTTTCAGCTGCTGACGGCTGTACGAAAATGCTAGCTGGCCTTTTACACTCTAAACGACATAATTGAAAAGGAATTAATCAGTCCGCTTGTTACGAAAGTCTGAGATGACGTTTCGCCAAAGAAATCTCTAGTTTTCACTGCAATTAAATCCTAATATCTCTCTGCTGAAACAAACCGTTGGGTGCCCCTCTCTAATTGCAGTTCCAAACCGCTCTATCACTGCTAGCTACTCTTCGCTAAAGCATTAAAAATTTGATCATGATCAACCAAGTATCCTTCTGGTTGAAGACAAAACTTCTAGAAAAGTGATAAATTTAATCATCGCTATAATAGCTGTTTTTAAAAATAGTATATTTATAAATTGACAGCGCGTCATGCAGGGAAGTCTTGGTCGAGTTACATAAATTTCCAAGGGAACTTGTACCTTTTCACTGGTATACCGTGGGCATGCGAAAGCCGGAAATCTAGCACTAGGCAAACTTCCCCAAGGGGGTTTAAAAGCTTAGCCACTTTGGTAGGGTGGGGCCACAGGTACGGTGGTATGGGCAGCGGGGCTAAATTTGCGATTATTTTGTTGGTGTGGTGCATTTCTTTATCAAACTTGGTAAGTGGGTATGGAATATTGTGTCAAACAGTTTAACATCAGTGTTGACGGAAAATGTAAAAATTCAAAGTATAAGCTGATGACGTCGTCTATATCATTTTAGCGTTTCCTATTTCCATTTTTTTTTGACAAACAACAACAACAATTAAAATAACAGTAGAATCATTCTGTATTTGGTGGTTCGCGTCGCAAACGAGATTCCTCTCAGGGACCGTATGAAAATACTCCTTTCATGATGATCTAGCCTAGCCTTATTATAACAAATATACGTCTGTCTCCTGTTTCAGTGTGTGCGACACAACTGGAATAAATTGGTGAGTGCGGAAACGCTGCTTTTCACTTTACTATTCCTTCTCACAGCTACAAATAACGAATCTCATGTGCACACTAGGCTATTTAAGTGGCCCTTTAATAATATGTTAGCCAAAGTATATCTACGAAGGAAGGATCGCATAGCAACGTGGCATTTTCCTTTGAATACGTAACGATATCGATGCCACGCATCGCAAATACGTTTATCATACGTATTATACTATACGTTAGCAATGGGCTTATTATTTTTCGTCCTCAGTTTCAGATCAGGAAACTTTTAAAAGAGGAAGGGGCAAAATGTGCTTGCACGGACTTTCAACGTTTAAAACTTTTTCAATATGCAGACATGAACCAGCAAACTGTTGTTTACCTCTCTGTGAACAATAACATGACATACCAAATTGTTCGCAGATAAATTAAGAAACGTTAAAACGTTTACTGGCTTTTGTTGCATGTTAAAAAAGTTATAAACGTTGAATGTCCGTTCAAGCAGGTCCACTCCCCCTCCTCCTCCAACGCTTCCTGGTCTGGACGTGAATCGCAGGACGTAGACATATTGTGGTTCAATGTTATCCTTGGTTCAGTTTTTATATTCTTTTGTTTTTGTTGTATGCCGGTTTTGTATGATAATCACTTTAAAACAAAGAAAACTTAAAATTGAACCAAGGTTAAAACTGAACCACAACATACACACTTCTCTGAAATGACAAACCAGATGAATAATTTAGCTTCATTGTTTTGTGTTGCATGGACAACTGACATTGATAAGTTCACCCTTTTATAATTTATAAACCTCCAACAAAATCGTGAAAAACACAGAACGTGTGCATTGCATGAAGACATCTCTGTTGTAGCATCATGACGCCTCTGGTATTTTGTGTAAGAAAGAACTGCTTAGGGGGCGAGGAGAATGACAATGACAAAATTGAAATTTTCCTTTGTCTATTTTTTTTCTCTTTTAGTTGGTGGAAGGTAGCAAAACACCTGGGCTGGTCTTTGTTGGATTTATCAGAGGAGTTGGATTTCTTTAATTCAGTTGATTCTTTTTCAGTAACTCTTTCGCGTCTTTTATATGCTGCATATCTTGTCATGGCACTAATCCTTCTCATCAACATGCTCATCGCGTTGCTGTCCAATACTTACCAGCGTGTAAAGGTAAGATTAAGGCGACGGGGTAAAAGCTAATAATTAGTACATACTTAAAGATCATGCACTATTTACTATTTGCACGCGCGATACTTGCTTACGAAAGTAGTTTTAATTGGTTTTGCAGCAAAATGTTTGAATTTGCCGCTTTTCCATCCAAAATTGCCTAATCTGAAACAAAATAAGCTCGTTCAGTGCATCAACATAAATTTTATTTCAAACGACGGGGATCGACAAAATAATAGAATAACGTGATAATCAACTTCTTTTCCAGGCTATGGTAACGCAATATAGCGCGTTGAAAATGCAACGTAAAATCGCGCAAACCGGAAAAAAAACATGCACGAAACTTTTGTTTTTATCTCGAAATTTTGCTCGGTGACCCATCCTGACTTTTTGTATGCATGTAACACCAATTGTGCCAATTCAAATAGTAGCAGTTGGAGGAAAGTTATTCAGTGGAATTTTTTGTAATTCAAAAAATGACTTTTTTGATATAACTTAAGTTCTACTGAATAACTTTTTGCCATACCGCCACAGAAGTTAAAGAATTTAGGGTAATAGGGAGCTTTCTAAAAACGCAATAGAAAGGGTAGGTCACCGAATTTTTTTTTTCATACAGTTGGCAAAAACTGAAATTTTGGAGGTTCTTTTTGTAGACCTTTATTGTTGCCATTGTAACGGCTATGACGTCACAATCAGTCTTAAAGTATTGCCCGACAAAAGTGGTGTTGAGATATTCAAAGTTTGCCCACATGGTCAGAAATATGTCTTTGTAATCTTTCCTACGATGATATATTAAAAGTCTGTTTAAAAGAAAGTTGTCTTTATTTGCAGGATAATTCGAAAAAAGAGTGGGCGTTCCAAAAAGCCATTACAATTCAGACTTATCGTAACTATCATCCCATCCCTGTTCCTTTTAATATCATCTCTATTACTGCTATGGTGGTGAGTGGTTTTCTAAAGAAATCGAAGATAGCGCCGGCAGACGAGACAGAAGAGACAGAAGAGACAGAAGAGTCAGAAGACTATCAAGTAAGTTTGCTGTGAAATTTATCTTTTCACAGCCCTTGAAACACAACAACAAAAACTAGAGGGTGTATGGTTCCAACCTCCCCCCTCCCCACCTCCCCTTCCCCTTGTGTCATTGAAGGGGTATAGATTTGTTTGCTCGTTCGTACATAGACAAATGATATTAAAGAAGGATATTATAGATGGTCGTAACAAAGGAAAAAAGATCTCAGTGAAAACGTAACACAATTCTTTCCTAGCTCTCTTCGTTTTGTTTATCGGTTTGTTTGATCGTTTTTTCTGACGTTTTCAGAAGGCCAAAGCTTAAAAAAAAATGATCATGTCAGGTTGTTGGTTTCATGAATTTAACATACTGGTAAAAAAGCTTCACATGGTGAAATTCTCGTCAGCTAAAAGTGGGGATATCTGAGTTTCGCATTGGCAAGCTTAGCAGTGCTAATTAACTCAACTCGTTCTACAGAATTAATTCGACTGTTTGAGAAATACAGAATGAGGCAGAACACCTGTACAACCGATCAATTGCATCACTAATTATTTTCGTTTCAATCCATGGTGTATACAAACTAGGACTTGTTAGAACTGTAGTGGATAGGGTTTATAGAGTTTATTTATTGTCGGGTTTCCATATGGGACATCAAGAAACTAGTTTATATTTTGGCCAAAAACTGCTTTCCTTCTAGTTTGATGGAAAAGGTCTTCAATCAATATCTTACTAGGGTTCAGGAGTTCTAGAGTGCCTAGTGAAATACCTACACATTATTATAAATGACCCTACCTAGGTCCTCTGTCAAATGTTGCTCAAATCAGAATAAGGCAGCTACTTGAACGTTATTGTCATAATTCAGATATTAAGTTAGTATTTTCTTCGTTTAAAATAAGAAACCTGTTTAGTGTAAAAGATTCTGTCCCCAAGGAGCTACGCTCTCACGTTATCTATCAGTTTGCTTGTGTAAGCTGTAATGCTTGTTATATTGGTGAAACCACTCACCATTATTCCTCACGCTTTCGTGAGCATCTTTTTTGGGACAGGAACTCTCATGTCTACAAACATCTCCAATCCTCTGAACTATGTCGCTTGTCATGTTCTGAGGATTCCTTTACTATTCTTGACACAGCCGCCACCAAATCTCAAATTAGACTCAAAAAGGCCATGTTCATCTGTTGGGAGAAGCCTGTTTTGAATAAACAATTGCATCATGTTAATCTGTCTCTTTCCTTTTAGCGTTGTTCTTAGTTATGTAACTTGTTTAAGTGGATTGCTGCACGTTTAACCGCATTTCCTTTAGTTTAGCAATTTGATAGTTTTCACTAAGCCCATCATATTAACGTTTCTTACAAATTCAAATGCAATGAACTTTCTATCAACGAAAAATGACAGAAGTCACTGTCGAAACATGGAACTAATTACACTCTCTTAGATAGGGTCGTTTCTCATTAATGAGGCTTCACTGTTCTCTTTCTTTCTTCAGAAGATGAGCACGGATTTTCTTCTGGACAGCTACAGGCTCAAATACGGGGATTTCTTTCCGCCTCCTACAAGTAAGTATATACTGAAAATCAGTATACTTAAAGTTGAACATGCGTAGAAATCTTACCTAGACGGGCATATCCGATATTATAAGTGTGAATTCCGACCTTCTGAAGACATCATTCCTTAACTTCATTCAGGCCAGGCTTTTTGGAGGTATTCTGGGAGCGGAAACCGCGCAAGAAAAGCCTCTGGCACCCAGGGTAAGGACTATTAGAACGCCCGTGAAATTTTAATACTTGCCTTGCTTGACACCACAGCACGCTTTAATGTCTCCTTGCGACAATATATTAGGATAGCGATTTAATTCGTCACATTTACCTGTTAACCACAAAAAAATGTTGTCGAAATTTAGAAACAAAGAGGAGGAGCAGTATTCACCTAGAAAAAAAAAACAAAAACAAAACTTGCACCGGTTTTCAAAGGAATGGAAATTGTGGTAGGTATTTTTCCACAGTCACAGCAATAATTTTTGTTAGGGTAAGACAAGCCTATATATCGAAATTAAATAATGAGGTTAATTTACGGCCAATGAGCAGGATCACTTGCGCCAAATACTCGGCATAAAATCATCGAATGGATTAAAAGGATAGAAGTCCCTAAAACAAAATTACGGTTTTCCACGTCAAGTGAGGCGAGTAAATTTCACGCGCGTTCTAATATTTCTCTATTTCCGGTTAAACCGACCTCTCTGGGTCCTCTTTTGCTTATCGACAATCTCACTCAGCCTCTCCTCGGCTGAGGGCAATTTTGTCGTCGAAACGCGGCTCGCAAAGATTCATGTGTGCACTTCAAATGAAAACGCATACCAGTAAAGGCGAGTTTCGTATTTAGGAGGGGTTTTCGACGGCTTAAAATAGGATCTGGAACCCTTGAGAAAGACCAGACGTAGGCCAAAGACCCAAGAATACACCTTTGAAGTTTTATGGCGATTCGTTTATTGTGATGGAATTTATCGAACTTCACGTGAGGTGCAGTGTTTCCTGCCTTTGATTAATTCTAAACGTTCAGCAAACATGAAAAACAAAAACGTCAATTTCTCACCCCAAAAAGCTTCAAACCAGCCCAGGAAGCCCTCAAATAATGACCAATACAACAAAGAAATAAGGCAAATTATTTTCATTTCGAATTATTTCTTATTTGTGACAATTTAAGATGTTTTATAGCATTTCCATACAAACTCTTAAATCTTGCCAATGTCATTATTATGCACAGCGTGGAAAAAACAGTCTAATTTATGCGCAGCTCTCAACGTTAGCTTGGGCTGCCTGTGTTATTACGAAGACTTTTTACTCCAAAGTGTACGCAGATAAACTTTAGGAAACGAACCCCAGTTTGGTTCGGTCTAGAATTTCTTTTTGTTTCCCGTCAAGGTTAATCGGTTTCTAATTTTTGCAGCAAATTTGATTAGTATTTCTCCAAGTTAGGTTGCAAGACAGAATACGCCCTACGTGTGATATGGGTCAGTTCCAGTGTTTTAAATACCGACTAGCTTAAAGTCGCATACGTCTGGTGTTGATAATTCCATAGATAAACTCGACCAGGTGCTTGATGATACAGCAAATACTGGAAGCATGGTGAACCAGGTTCTTTACAGAATCTTCACAAATCAACAAGGCTGTGATAAGGCGCTCCTGCCAACTGGTCCAGAGGTACAGATCAATGAAGTTTCCTTTACCGCATTAAAAAAATTGACTTTAGAAATGGCTTAATCAGTTTCTTTGAGAAATAAACAGACCTTATAGCTAACAACTTTACTTGATTGATTGATTGATTGATAGATTGATCGATCGATCGATCGATTTATTTACCGACCAACTGAGTTAATGCATATGTTTAGCTGAGTTATTTATTTAGTAAATTAGCTATTCAGTTATAGGTCTTCTTATGGCGTTCCGTTATGGACAAAATCTTCAAAGCATATAATCAAAAATACTTACTCTAAAAAGATGGTCGTTCTCTACACACGGAAGTCGAAAAATTAAATTTTGTAATTGATATCATAATAACCAATCAGTCAGTTTCTTTTATGCGAAACTGGCATTGCAACAGTCGAATTCCTTCATATTTACATCGAATAGCCTCAAAATTAGTTCCAAAAATCCCCAAACATAACGAATGGCATTCAAAAAGTATTTGATTTATTTTGAACGCATTAAAGTGGCACATAAAAACTTAAAACGATTACAGATGGGGCGAAATATATCAACAAAAGATCGAAGCGGCCAAGATTTAATCGAACCGCACAAAAGTGAATCGAAACGCACAAAAATGAGTCCAACCTCGTTTCCAGGGTCTCGTTTCTTCCGGTTTGAAATCGAAAGGAAACGGAAATCGCCAAGGTAGCAGAAGTCGTATACCGGAAATATTGTAGCGGAAATGACTGTGATGCCCAAACAGCTGGAAGTAACTTGTAAGGTTAAACACATTGTCTATTTATTTGGAGACGAGGCGTGTAAACGTTTTCAAAAATGACAGTCAGAAACCGACACATCGACTGCGAATTAGAAGAATTCTTATTCTTTAAGACACCCCAGTCCTTTCTTTCGACCGTGACTTATCAGTTGATTCCGCGAAATTCATCTCCAGACGTCTTGACGGTTTCGAGAGAACTCTAAGTGTTTTATCTTTGAGGATCCACGAACCCCACACTTCAGAAAAACAACTGCTTTCAGGCCCAAATGTAAGTGATTGCGACTTGTTAGTCATCAAAGGCAACACTACGAGACATTGTCATTTCGCGTTTTGTACGAAGAGGAAGAACGGTCATTCCTCGCGTAAGTGTTGGGGTAGTGAGATCAGCTGGTGTTGGTCAACCGAGGTTCAAAATTTCTGAACAACTCATGGTAGCTCTTCAAAAAAGAGCTGGATTTCGCTGGGCTGGCATCGCACAAATGCTGCGTGTTTTTGAGAGAATTGGATTTAGTACATTGGATTAGTATAGGGCGCCTTGCTTTAGCTGAGAATAACAGTTCAGAGACCCCGCATAATGAGGCAATGCAAAGAGTAGACCCAGTGATGAGTGCTCTTATGGGGTCAAGAAGTATAATCAGACGGTGGTACTCTGTACCATGTCCAAAGGCTTTGTGGTAAGGGTCTGTGCAGTGTAGTGACGAAATTGAGAGATGAGTTGCAGAAATGGGGGTGAAAACATGAAATGCACAGGTGTGGATTATTCAGAAGTGTTATTCCCGGCTGACGCAATGTCTCGCAAAGTTCTTTCTTGTGTGAAGAGCTGCCAAGAGTTCTTCAGAAATGTCGAACCTCGGTTGACTAACACCAGCTGATCTTCCTACCCCAACACACACTGGGGAAACTGGCAAAACGCGTAGTGACAATGGCTCACAGTGTTGCCTTTGCTGACTAACAAGTCATGTCAAGAGTACATTTCAGCCAATTAAGTCTGAAAGCAGTTGTTCTTCCGAAGGACAGGATTCGTGGATCCTCAAAGATAAAACACTTAAAGTTTCTCGAAAAAGTCAAGACGTCTGGAGATGAATTCCGCAGAATCATATGATAAGTCCCGGTCGAAAGAGAGGACTGGTAAGTCTTGCAAGGACCGAAAGAATTCTGCTAGTTCTTAGTCGCTGAGTTGATCTCTGACTGTCATTTTTGAAAACGCTTCCAAATAAATAAACGATGGATGTGTTTAACCTTTACAAGACTTCCTACATGCAACTTCTGGTACCTTGGTGATTTCCGTTTCCTTTCGATTTCAAACCGGAAGAAACGAGATCCTGGAAGCGAGGTTGGATTCACTTTAAATTTTGGCCGCTTCCATCTTTTGTTGCTATTTCGCCCCATCTGTAATCGTTTTAAGTTTTTGTGTGCCACTTCAATGCGTTCAAACTAAATTGAATACTTTCTGAATGCCATTCGTTATGTTTGCGGATTTTTGGAACTAATTGTGAGGCTATTCAATGTAAGTTTAGACAAGAAACTGACTGACTGTTTATTCTAATATCAATTATAAACTTTAATTTTTCGACGTGTGTAGAGAACGACCATCTTTTAAGAGAAAACACTTTTGCTTATATGCTTTGAAGATTTTGGAACGCCATTTCCTTCTATCGCTTATGTACTAACTTCTTTATGCCAATATGCTTACTATTTTTGTTAGTTGTCAAATCAGTCACTTAACTATCTGCCAAATGTTGATTCATTCACAATATCATTATTATTCAGGATAACATTGAACCTTACCAGTTCCATTACATGGCGGAATTCAGCCTGATTGGCAGGCTGAAATTTTGTTTTGACCTCATGATGAATTTTAGCCTGGTGCAATTGCATTGCGTGGGTAAGACCACAACCAAGGTGGTGCCTTATATAAAATTTCATCATTTGAATCGTCTTGAATCGGATTGAGTTCGCGCACCAGAGTTCACATTTCAACTAGGGCTGAAATTTGATTGTGCTTGCGTGAGGGTTTTTAGCCTGTATAGGTTGCAAATTCCAGCCGAGTTAGCTAAAACTGGACTATATTTTTCAGCGAGGGTTGAATGTCTCCCCGGGATGAAGTGTTAAATGTTAAGAAAGGCATTTAAGGCTTGTTAAGAAGGCTTTCTTCTAAAAAGTCACTCTTTTAATAGATAGAAGAGTAGCAACCACGATCGTCTATTTAATGGCTCGTTTTCCTGTTGTTAACAGCGAATAAATTCCAATTTTTCCCCCACTAAAACTATTTAAAGCAGTTTTAACATGCGGCTAACTGGCTAATTTCAGGTTACGTAATCAGGTGTGCATTTCAATGTAGCAACCTATGTTTCTTAAAATGCTTAGGCGTGGGATACCACTGATGCTATAAAGGTCGAAGGTTACCTCGTCACTCATCAACATGAAGCATGGCCGAGTAACTGTGGTGCGAGATATCTCAAAGAATTTTCTCCCAGATTTCCACATTTCGAAGTAAGTAGTAATCTTATAATGTTTGGTTGAAGTGAACATCCAGTCATTTTGTAATAATATAAAACCCGGTGAACAACCTTAACGGCTTTACATTCATGTTAGACTACATATGCAGCAGCTATACAGAATCACGCTGTACAAGTACTTAAATATAGCTACATGAAGTCGCCCAGAAGTGGTTCCATTCTAAATAAAGTGCCAAATTTTTAGCCTGAGAAAACAGCCGACGTTTCGCGAGGTCGCCACTTGAGCCCTCGCAAAAACGACGTCTGAGTAACGAGCGCAGAAATTCCATACTGATGACGTGCACTACCCAGTTCTTGGTAGTGTTTCTGATTGGTTGTGCCGCGAGGGAATTTTCTTTCAACCAATCAGAAGCACTATGAAGATCTGGGTAGTGCACTTCATCAGTATGGAATTTCTGCGCTCGTTTAACTCAGACGTCTTTTTGCGAGGGCTCAAGTGGCGAACTCGGGAAACGTCGGCTGTTTTCTCAGGCTACCAAAGTTTAAAAAATTTGTCGAGTCGTTAGCAATTGTTATCAGGAGTCCGTCCTAAGTAATAAAACATAATGCCTGATAGACCATCGAGATAGGGGTATTGGGTATTTTCGTGAGCCGTGAATAGCGATATTTATTTGGTGTGAAACGTGAAATGGCTGTTTTCTTGCTTCTGAAATGTGATTTGCTAAGCAGTCGTGAGCCGTGATTTGTACAGATTATTACCCGTGAAACGAGACCCGAGTGTTTTAATTGTCGTAAACGGTGATTTTGTGGCCATCGTGCAAAATGTCGTGAAAGATGAAGAACTAAAAAGTACGTGAAATACCCCTTCATCGAGGGACCACCGAAATGTTTTCATCTCAACACCAATTTATGTATATTGTGTTTCCGTGATCACAGAAAAAAAAGCGCACAGAGTTATCACCTTTCTTCAATCTTTTTGGCCCTATTTGAAGGTCATGATTCTTGAAAGTGGAGATACAAGGTGGTTTGGAATGGGTGTGGTTTACGAGGATTACGACTTGCTTGGTTTCCCTGGATGGGTGGATGGAACTGTGGGATACCACACAGATGACAGGTTAATCTTCGATGGACAGGAGGAAAAAGAAGGGAAAAAAACTACAGGTGAGGCGAGCAACATTTTTATGAAAGCGTCTCTCGCCTCGTTGGGAAGAAACTCTTGGAAACTATCCTATTGAGAACACACTTACACAGGTTCAAAGTTGTTTCCTCGATAAACAAAAATGTTTCATCCTGTCCTTGCACTCACTTTTTGCTGTAACAAAAATTAGTAAGGCAATGCCTTACTAATGGCACTGTTTAATTTTCGTTCTTAGAAAAATACCTCGAGCAAATGACGGACTGAGTTTAAAAGCGGTTAACGATTTGGCAAGCTCTCGAGCTGTCAATCACTGGGTGTAGACAAAGAAAATATGGCGAGAACAAAAGCTTAATTTGCAGTAAAAAACGACCGTGTGTTTTCGATTTTAACAAAAATGGTTGCCAAAATGTGTCAAAATAAAGTGAACAAAAACCTTAAGTGCGGCTGGCATCCACTCCTCCCCCTTCGCCCCCAACTCGTTCGAGGGGTTACTGACTTCAAAAAAGAAAATAAATAATAACAATAATGACAATGACAATGAAAAACAACAAGCTGAATGTATTTTTTAAAAATTCTGCTGCTAAACAACTTTTTCCACAACGTTTCCACGAAGTGTTGAAAAATGAAGTGTTTTTACAGATATTTAAATTAGTACAGTTAGTTCGCTGAGTTTCTATACTTATGACTGTTTGCAAATAAGGCGATAAGTCCTTCAGTCTTAATAATCATGAATTGCTTTATTGTTATTTCATCTTAAAATATGCCGGGGCGCTTCCGTATGTTTTCTCACATAGGCGCTACTGCGGCCCGTCGAGGTGACGTGATTAGATGCACCGTTCTGTTTGATGATGAAAAAGAAGAACATGGGAAATTCCAAGTCCCAGTTGTATTTAGTGTAAACGGAAGCAGGATTGTTCCAGAAGGAGATCAGACAGTTATTGAATACAGTTCCGACAGAAAGCTGTACCCTTACATTGCTTTTCTGTACGAAAACAGCGTCTTAGCCAAGGTATTTAAAACAACCATTAGACTTTATTTTGCTTTTTACTTTTTGCTATACATATATATATATGTATATATATATATATATATATATATATATATATATATATATATATATATATATATATATATATATATATATATATATATATATATATAAACGAATAAACAAGAAATAAAATTGCTTCACTTATCCTAGGAGTGCTCAATGCAGAAATATGCAGAGCAAAATACAAATAAAGAAAGAAATTGTTACTATACTCGAGTTTCACGCTCAAGGCGATCATCAGACGATCGCCTTGAGCGTGAAACTCGAGTATAGTAACAATTTCTTTCTTTATTTGTATATATATATATATATATATCTCATATAGCAACAATGAAGTATAATGGTTGTATTTCTGTCTACGTCGACCTAATTAAGGTATCACAGCGGAGTCGTTGCATAATTATGCTCCACTATTCCTATATCGAAATCTTTTTTTTTTACTTCTAGTCATCAATTCAAAACGCCGTCTAAATCACACAAATTACATTCTTCGAAACTTTAAAGATCTCTAACATTTTTAGTTGTATTGAGCATGAGCGATGCTTCATGCTGCAGCCCAGACTTATTTCGGCCTTATGCCAAGGAACTATACCCCAAATTACGGCTTTTTCGTCCTTATTATTCCGGCATAATGCTCGATTCTCTCGCGTCACTGTTATGCTCAAAATTATGCTGGCGTAATGTGAACAGCCCTAGCCTATTCATACGCAGTTTAAGAACAAGATTCTCTAATTTCGTGGCGCATTCAGAAACATTTTTGATAATGTTGATGTTTTTGCCTTTTTCTAGATGTGTCCAAGGGAGGATATTGATTATCAGGGATCACAGCTGCAAGAGCTGAAAGCTGATCTTGAATCTCAACTTACCGATGTGAAAACTGAACTTACCGATGTGAAAACTGAACTTACCAAGGTCAAATCTAATCTTGACTCTAAACTAGTCACAGTAAGCAGAAGCCTGGAGGAGAAACTTGATGCTGTGCTAACAAAGTTGGGCGATAAGGACGTGAATTCAAAACATCAATTCAATTCAAAACGTCGTCTAAATCACACAAATTACATTCTTCGAAACTTTAAAGATCTCTAACAATTTTTAGTTGTATTGAGCATGAGCGATGCCTCATGCTGCAGCCCAGACTTATTTCGGCCTTATGCCAAGGAACTATACCCCAAATTACGGCTTTTTCGTCCGTCCTTATTGTTCCGGCATAATACTCGATTCTCTCGCGTCACTGTTATGCTCAAAATTATGCTGGCGTAATGTGAACAGCCCTATTCGTACGCAGTTTAAGAACAAGATTCTCTAATTTCGTGGCGCATTCAGAAACATTTTTGTTAATGTTGATTTTTTTGCCTTTTTTTAGATGTGTCCAGGGGAGGATATTGATTATCAGGGATCACAGCTGCAAGAGTTGAAAGCTGATCTTGAATCTCAACTCACCGCCGTGAAAACTGAACTTACCGATGTGAAAACTGAACTTACCAAGGTCAAATCTGATCTTGACTCTAAACTAGTCACAGTAAGCAGAAGCCTGGAGGAGAAACTTGATGCTGTGCTAACAAAGTTGGGCGATAAGGACATGAAATAAATGAACGATCCAGCCAACCAGCCGACTAACGAATAAACGAGTGAGTTAAGGCAAAGGAAGACGACCTCGAGCGATTATGATATATTCAAGAAATATAAGATGTCTCGCGTGCTTATGTAACATTATTATAAAGACAAGAGTGTTTTAGTGGTCAGATAGTGGAAAATAGACTACTCCGTAAAGTTCATATGAAACTACATCCGGGACTCGAGTGGCGTATTTCCATGTCCTCACTAGTTTGGATATCGATGACGTCATTTCCCGCTTTTACACTGTTGTTTGTGCAAAAATACTCTTGTCTATATAATAAAAAAAAAATAACACGGCGGCTTGAAGATATGAATTTTATTTTCTCGTGGTAAAAAGCAATATTTTACTCACTCGCTGCGCTCCTTCGAAAAATATTGTTTTTACCACTCGAAAAGAAAATTCATATCTTCGCGCCGCCGTGTCATATCGTCTACTTATGCAAACATGCAAGGAGGACTTATGTAAACTCCAGCCGCAGGGAGGGTTTACATCAGAACTTTCGTATTTTCCTTTTTTTTGAGCAACTGCCTTAATGTGACTTTAGCATCAGTCTGCCAATAATCCATTTTCCTTTACTTATACCCGGACTTATAGCATAGTTATGAAAGTCAGAAACACGAGCGTGTATCTATAAGTCGATGGACGCTCGGCCGCACCTTAGCAATAATGTTGTTCGGTCTTTCCCGTTTGAAGGAAAAAAGGTTAAAGGAAAGGCCCCGTACTTGCACTGTTTCCTACGGATCAGAGACAGAAAAAATGACAACTAACAATTTATCAAGAGAAAACAAAGGAAATCAATACCGCCGTGACAATGGTTTGTGTTTGATATAATACGTGAAAGACGCACACCCGTCGCGTTTCGCGACGAACGGAGTTTGCCGGCTCCGAAACACTGCAAGACCCAAATAAACAAAATCGTGAAAAGTAGCATTTCTGTAAGTTCTTAAGAGCGGCTTGCTGTAAGAACCGACTTAGGGTACGCAAGATAGAAAAATCCGATTTTCTCAGAATCTGCCAGAATAAAGGCTTTGGTGAACTAGTTCTAAAAATATAAGTTTCGGGTCGTTTAGATCTTTATTTATTTTTTAGTGAATATTTTCGTATTTTGCCCTTCGCGGCAGTCAAAATCAACGCCAAAATCGGGACTTTTCCGGAAGTTCCTGTTCAAATACTGAAAGCATCCTAAAAAAGATTAACCCGGGGAGTTAAAAGATCTTATTTCCTCTGTTTATAAGCAGTGTCAAAGATTCATGAAAAGGGAAGTTGAATTTCTTATGAAATTTTAAAATTTATACCCAACAACGGTCGTTATCGACAACCCAATTTAGGCTAAATTCAAGGCTCAAAAAAGCACTCTGGTACATGGCTTTACACAACGAGACTATACTTCGGGAAAGAACAATCATTTCAACCAAACATCGGGCGAAAAACATTTTGGGACAAATGAAACGGCGAATTTTGAGAGCGCTTTGAAAACAGGCTACTTGAGTGATATGAGCGACCCTTTGATCTTTCAAGTCAACGGAAATCAACACACAGCAGCTCTTAAAATGTGACTTTCCTTCGCCAAAATACGAGTTTGCTTGTTGTTCTAGAATGTTTTCAAATAGAGGAAACTGGGATTTTGAATTTGGAGGCCTTTCTTCCCAATATTGAGCGATGTTGGGCAATTTAAAGAAGTATGTTATGAAATTGACCTACTCTGTTTATCACCGAATTATACATTCAAAGTCTGTTTACAACGTGAATGCGGAATCAATGACGAAGTAAAAAACCGATTCATGAAATGTTTAGGAAATAACTCTTACCTAAGTGAGCTTTTCCTGGCTGGAAACTGCAACTTTCATTGCAAAACACATAACGAGATCGCCGAGCCATGTTGCACGTGAGTTGTCAAATGTTTCTACAGTGCGGCCGAAGTTCGCTACGTTAACGATTAACCAGATTTTAGGCCCGCATAGCGTGCAGTCGGAGACAACACTATATATATGGTGACGAACGCTTGTGCTTGATAGGAAAAAAAGTAGGGGAAAAAAGGAAAAATAGAGCTCTTATTACATATATACTTATTATTATATATATATATATATATATATAACCAAAAAATGGAGTGAAATTCTCATCTACTACAAAGTGCTCAATAGCTGAACTAGAGCGGTGAATATATATATATATATATATATATATATATATATAAAATAAGTAATCACAAGTCTGCTATGCTCACAAACAATACAACTTGTGAAGTAGCAGTGCATTTCAACAAAACTTCACACATTTTAGATGATTTTTCGTTTCAATGTATTGATCAGGTGCAGGCCCCAAACAACTCAGATGAGATCGACAGTTTTTTAATTACAAAGGAGGCTTATTGGAGTGCTCAGCTGTTCTCTTTGGCACCCCATGGTTTAAATAAAAGAAAAGAATTTCATTCTAGGAATAGAATTTGTTATAATTAATTTTCTTTTTTGCGATTCTTCGTTCGCGATATATGGCCGTTCAAAGGCCCTTTTCTTGGATTTTGTCAGCCTCTTAGGTGCTGGGTATACTCAAAGGCCCTGTCCGGGGAACTTATTACGGTCATTATTGTTTAAGGGCCCCCCAGGGATTTTGTTGTCTATCGGCCCTTTGGGGCTCCAAAGGCCTCGATTTGGGATTTTGTTATGATCCATGTTTGCGTAAACGTAGGTTGCTTTCCTTTTGACTGCTCTTTCTTTTGCCGCATTGCAAATGTCACATTTTTTGAATTAGTAGTTTTTAGTTTTTAGTCTTATCTGTCATCTTTTGTTATTTATTTTTATAGTAGCATATTTCCGGTCTTTTGTTATATTTTTGCCTTGTATCGTTCATTTATTTAGTGTTGTACCTGTATCTACACCTTGTAATTACGTTTAATTGTTAGTATTGTTTAGTTTTCCTTTTTTCGTTATATAATCGTTGTACTATATTGTTTTTATTTTTGAATGTTAGCGTCACTTATCCTCGTTTTAGTATTGTTATAAACACGCCGGTTACGCAACTCATAGCGTTGAATTGTATTTTGCGTCTTGTTTTGTTCTGTAACCTTATTTAAGGTAGATTTGATAAGTTCAATTTTTCATGTAACTGATGAAGGTCTAAGACGGAAACGTTTTTATTTTTCATTAAATTTTTTACCTTTTTAGTCGTCAGAAGTTGTCCGTCCTCGCTTTCCTTCAACGAGTTTTAATTCCATGCAGTGAGGCCTGGACTGTGAATCTTTGATCCTCCTGACGCAGTGGCATTCTTTGTTGGCCTGAGGCAACCATTAACTGTTAATATATGTATATATATATATATATATATATATATATATATATATATATATATATATATATATATTTTTTTTTTTTTTTTTTTTTTTTTTTTTTTTTTTTACGTCCAAACCAGTGACACCCACTAGGAAGCAAGTTCTCCCAAAGTTGGTGGCTTATTTAAACGATAGAGTTTTTCTGTTGATGGCACTACCGTGTAATAGGTTGCCCGTTCACAACAAATATTAGCCCAAGAACGTAGTTCGAGGGCTTATATCAAGTTTGGACATCAAATTTCTCAGGGAACCTATCACACATAGGGCCTGAGACAGAATCCCTCTATTGTTTTATCCTCGAACGCTAAATTTTGAGCAAAAATTGCAAATATGCGTTGATAGGTGCCACTGAGGAGAGACAGTATCGCGTCAAGTGATCGATTTCGACCAAATGGAGCACGCTAAAATTTAGCGTTGTAGTATAAAAGGTTAGAGCCTTGTTGAGCAAGCGACTGAAGCGCAGTTAACACTCAGAATTCGTTCAATTCTTCACTCCAGAAGGCTCTTCAAACTCCCATTCTTAGTGAAACATTTTACCTTTTGGTAAATAAAACACATGAAAACACACAAATCAGTGTCTTTCTCTATTATTCGATGAAACAGCAGCCACTTCCCTCGACTGGTTCCGCTACGGCAGAAGGTGCTGTGATTTGTGCCTTGCATGGGATACATATGTGCACACGCCATAATACTCACAAACAGTCTTTAGCACGGCTGTTCTCAGCCTTTTCTTGCTGCCTTTCCTACGCATGTCGCACAGGTTCAACTTGTCATAAGCGATGGGATTGTAAAAATAATAATAATAATAATAATTATAATAATTTTATACTTTAAAATTTAAGTGCTTCATCCGGTACTTTTCTACTGTTCTACTGTTCTTACCCCCTTCCCCCTACCCTTGGTTACATAACTCAACCATGGAATTGGCCGCATTTTATTTCTTTACTAAGAAGTCTTTAATTAGAAGGTCTAATGTCCGCTAAGGAAGAAAAATATTGCACCTTGCGCCATGCGAGAAATAAATCTACCCAAGCCAAAATACTAAAAAACAGTCCTAAGCATGGGTATGCTTAGCGTTTTCACGCTGTCTTTCTTATGCAAGTCGCACAAGTTCAGGTCAGTGTTGTAAGCGATGGCGTGCTATAACTGTACAAGCTTGATCTAATACGATCTATCGGGTATAGAACTTTTGCTTCTCTAGCGTAGCACTATAACTTAAACGCTTACCACGAAGTAAAAAGCCAATTCGCCTATCAGAGTGACGCAGCTTATAAATTATTCTGAAGAGAACAACTTATCCATTGTGCAGTGAGGAACTAATACCTGGAGAACAACCTCGACCTATCTGCTTTCTTAGCAACTCGAATATCTGTCAGGTTCTTGCCTGTACCCAGTTTGTTGCGCAAAAAAAAAAAACTGTCGCTATCCGTTGCCTCACTTGCTGCTAATACTTTTTTGGGAAAGTGGTCTCAACTTTGATTAGTAGTCTCTTTTTCATGGCAAATGTTTCAGTGAAAAAATTAGGCCAGTATTTTCTCAGTATTTTTCATCTTCAATTTTGATTTGCTGATATGCTTTCCTTTGCCGACGTCAAACGCTCGCTCTCCAAACTGTTGCCGTGTCACAAGAAAACTCAAAATTGATTAGCATGTTTACACCGTCGAATTTCGCTTGAGGAAGTTCGCAAGCTATTTGTAAATCGTGACAATCATTCATATGTCTAAGCTCGTTAGTTCCGATAGCTTGCGTAGCAAGCAGTTCCGTAGACTTTTCCGCCTTTTTGAGGCATTTCGCGTTTTGGCCGCGCCAAATTAAGGCGAGCGCAAAAAAAGGAAGGAGCGGGGAGGGGGAGGGGAGGAGAGGAGAGGACAGGCAAAAGAAGGAAACGCTTGCCCGAAAACGTAACGAGTTTGAAAAACGCCCCTTTAGCACTCAAGGGTGGTTGAATTCATAGCGTGACAGCTTGTCAATGAAGCAACAAATAACAGATCACCGGATGTTACAAATTTACCTTCGTCAAAATCAAAACATGCTCCATGTAAGGCAAACCCACGAACTGCAGAAACGAAGCACTCGGAGATGTGATGTCGAAGCCTCGAAAGTTGGAAACTCAAAGGGGGCGCTTCAGGATTTGTCGTTGTAATTTCAAAGTTAATAAATTTGGAAATTTACCTCTATAGGGTACAGGTGGGCAAGGGTCTTAAGTTGATTGCTGTGCTGAATCCAGTAAAACCTGTTTCCTACCGGGAAGCATGCTAGCTTGTTGAGAATCATTGTCCTGGTGATATGCGGAGTATTCAGCATTTTTCCAGGGACAGGGAGAGGTACCGCTGCCCAAACGGGAGATATTAAGTGAGAAAAATCTCTGCGATACCTGCCAGATTGTACTGGATGAAGTACTTTTTAAAGTATAAAATTAAATTTTTCACAACCTCATCGCATATGACAACTCGCAACTGAGCGACATCCATAGGCTTGTCTACGGGTGTGGCTAGCACCATAAGGCTCTAACCCTAAAGGCCACCGACATTGGGAGAACTTGCTTAGTAGCACGTGTCACCGGTTTGAACTTAAAAATATATATATAATAATAAGTACATTTAATAGCAATTAAATGTTTTGGACCAAATAATCCAGCTCCTCATTTCTACTTATGATAATAAGTATATATGTAATAAAAGCTCTCTATTTCCTTTTTCCCCTACTTTTTCGCTTATCAAGCACAAGCGTTCGGGACCATAGTGTTGTTTCTGACTTCACGCTGTGCGGGACTAAAATCTGGTTAATCGTTAACGTAGGGAACCTCGGCCGCACTGTAGAAACATTTGACAACTCACGTGCAACATGGCTCGGCGATCTTGCTATGTGTTTTGCGATGAAAGTTGCAGTTTCCAGCCAGGAAAAGCTCACTTAGGTAAGAGTTATTTCCTAAACATTTCATGAATCGGTTTTTTTTCACTTTATTATTGATTCCACATTCACGTTGTAAACAGACTTTGAATGTATAATTCGGTGATAAACAGAGTAGGTCAATTTCATAACATACTTCTTTAAATTGCCCAACATCGCTCAATACTGGGAAGAAAGGCCTCCAAATTCAAAATCCTAGTTTCCTCTATTTGAAAACATTCTAGAAAAACAAGCAAACTCGTATTCTGGCGAAGGAAAGTCACATTTTAAGAGCTGCTGTGTGTTAGTTTCCGTTGACATGAAAGGTCAAAGGGTCGCTCATATCACTCAAGTAGCCTGTTTTCAAAGCGCTCTCAAAATTCGCCGTTTCATTTGTCCCAAGATGTTTGTCGGCCGATGTTTAGTTGAAGTGATTGTTCTTTCCCGGAGTATAGTCTCGTTGTGTAAAGCCATGTACCAGAGTGCTTTTTTGAGCCTTGAATTTAGCCAGAATTGGGTTGTCGGTAACGACTGTTGTTGGGTATAAATTTTAAAATTTCATAAGAAATTCAAGTTCGCCATTCATGAAACTTTGACACTGCTAATAAACAGAGGAAATAAGATCTTTTAACTCCCCTGGTTAATCTTTTTTAGGATGCTTTCAATATTTGAACAGGAGCTTCCGGAAAAGTCCCGATTTTGGCGTTGATTTTGACTGCCACGGAGGGCAAAATACGAAAATATTCACTAAAAAATAAATAAAAATCTAAACGACCCGAAACTTATATTTTTAGAACTAGTTCACCAAAGCCTTTATTCTGACAGATTTTGAGAAAATCGGATTTTTCTATCTTGCATACCCTTAGTCGGTTCTTACAGCAAACCGCTCTTAAGAGCAAATGCCGCTAAGGTTTGAGCAACATTGGAAATGGTCAAAATGAACTTCCTTTCATTTTTTGTGTGAAGTTAGTCCTTCGGGTGGAAGTAATCATGATGGTAGTTTTTTCATTTCTCGTGATAAACCAAACTTGGTATCATGGGGGAAGTTCATCCAAAAAATGCATTTTTTTGGATGTTTTAATCACCAAAAATGGACTTTTTGTTAGCTAATTTTATCAAAACACATAAGACTGGTTGAAATCCTATTCACATCCTAGCAACCTATCATCCTTCCACTTTACAAAAATGTTATTAGATTTTTTCTTTGTTCCCGGGGGGACCCCTGCCCCTCCATTCTTTGTAAGGGGGGAAACTCTATTTTTGAAAAAGTGAAAATGAGACATCTTTGTCTAAAACAAAATCTAACTGGTATTCATATTTCAGTTAAATTCGAAGTTGTAAATAAATATTTGATCCTTTCTTAATCTTTTGATGCTTAAAAGTCCGCGGGCACTCAAGTGGTTTTTGCAGGGCACGTGATTTAAAACAGGCACCTTAGGCAAAATGACAATTTTCTACTATTTTAAGTGGCCACTTGTTAGAACTTAGGGAATGTTACAGCAGTTATATACCATCGTGCTGTTTCTTTTTCATCTATAGATTGCTATTATTTCCCTTTTCAGTAGGATAATAATACGCGAATTGAGAAATTTTACTTTTTCAACATCACACTCTCGTTGGGGACTGTTAATTTATGCCAAAACAGTACTTAGTTAACCGGTTGAGAAAACTATAAAAATAAAGTGAACAGTCAACTAAGCTTAAAAAATGAGCTTTATAGGAAACAATTGTTCTCTGACATACCATTTTGTAAAGTAATCAGTTCAAGAGCGGCCTTAGAGCCAACCGCAAGTCGCGCCGAATTCAGAGATCCTTCGAGGTGCCATTTCGGTCACGAAGATTATTATCGCCAGATTAAGAGTTCAGTTCTCATCCTTGCAGTAGCCGCAAGTGGTTTTATATACGAATGGGTGTGGTTTACGAGGATTACGACTTGCATGGTTTCCCTGGATGGATGGATGGATGGATGGATGGAACTGTGGGATACCACCTCGATAAACAAAAATGTTTCATCTTGTCCTTGCACTCACTTTTTGCTGTAACAAAAATTAGTAAGGCAATGCCTTACTAATGGCACTGTTTAATTTTCGTTCTTAGAAAAATACCTCGAGCAAATGACGGACTGAGTTTAAAAGCGGTTAACGATTTGGCAAGCTCTCGATCTGTCAATCACTGGGTGTAGACAAAGAAAATATGGCGAGAACAAAAGCTTAATTTGCAGTAAAAAACGACCGTGTGTTTTCGATTTTAACAAAAATGGTTGCCAAAATGTGTCAAAATAAAGTGAACAAAAACCTTAAGTGCGGCTGGCATCCACTCCTCCCCCTTCGCCCCCAACTCGTTCGAGGGGTTACTGACTTCAAAAAAGAAAATAAATAATGACAATAATGATAATGACAATGAAAAACAACAAGCTGAATGTATTTTTTAAAAATTCTGCTTTTAAACAACTTTTTCCACAACGTTTCCACGAAGTGTTGAAAAATGAAGTGTTTTTACAGATATTTAAATTAGTGCAGTGAGTTTGCTGAGTTTCTACAAATGACTGTTTGCAAATAAGCCGATAAGTCCTTCAGTCTTTATAATCATGAATTGCTTTATTGTTATTTCATCTTAAAATATGCCGGGGCGCTTCCGTATGTTTTCTCACATAGGCACTACTGCGGCCCGTCGAGGTGACGTGATTAGATGCACCGTTCTGTTTGATGATGAAAAAGAAGAACATCGGAAATTCCAAGTCCCAGTTGTGTTTAGTGTAAACGGAAGCAGGATTGTTCCAGAAGGAGATCAGACAGTTATTGAATACAGTTCCTACAGAAAGCTGTACCCTTACATTGCTTTTCTGTACGAAAACAGCGTCTTAGCCAAGGTATTTAAAACAACCATTAGACGTTATTTTGCTTTTTACTTTTTGCTATACATATATCTATCATGTAGCAAAAATGAAGTATAATGGTTGTATTTCTGTCTACGTGGACCTAACTAAGGTGTCACAGCGGAGTCGCTGCATAATTATGCTCCACTATGCCTATATCAAAAACTCCTTTTTTTTACTTTTAGTCATCAATTCAAAACGTCGTCTAAATCACACAATTTACATTCTTTGAAACTACAAATTTTTAGTTGTATTGAGCATGAGCGATACCTCATGCTGCAGCCCAGACTTATTTCGGCCTTATGCCAAGGAACTATACCCCAAATTACGGCTTTTTCGTCCTTATTATTCCGGCATAATGCTCGATTCTCTCGCGTCACTGTTATGCTCAAAATTATGCCGGCGTTATGTGAACAGCCCTATTCATACGCAGTTTAAGAGCAAGATTCTCTAATATTGTGGCGCATTCAGAAACATTTTTGTTAATGTTGATTTTTTTGCCTTTTTGGAGATGTGTCCAAGAGAGGATATTGATTATCAGGGATCACAGCTGCAAGAGTTGAAAGCTGATCTTGAATCTCAAGTTACCGCCGTGAAAACTGAACTTACCGATGTGAAAACTGAACTTACCAAGGTCAAATCTGATCTTGACTCTAAACTAGTCACAGTAAGCAGAAGCCTGGAGGAGAAACTTGATGCTGTGCTAACAAAGTTGGGCGATAAGTGTATAGGAACGGAAATTGTACTTGTTATATTAGAATCGATGCGAAGGACTGGACCGAAATTAGGTGACGTAATGTTGTCACGTGAATTGTACGCGAGTAGTTTTTCTGCCATGTTGATGTGTATTCTAGCTTGCTTCGAAGCAACAGTACAGTGAAATACAGCTTGGAATCTCAAGGCCATTCTTGCTGGTCGTGTTTTCCGTGTTACAATAAGGACATGAAATAAATGGACGATCCAGCCAACCAGCCGACTAACGAATAAACGAGTGAGTCACTAAAGACGACCTCGAGCGTTTATCAATGATAAATTCAAGAAATGTAAGATGTCCCGCTTGCTTATGTAACTTTATTATAAAGACGAGAGTGTTTTAGTGGTCAGATAGTGGAAAATAGACTACTCGTAAAGTTCACATGAAACTACATCCGGGACTCGAGTGGTCTCACTAGTGTGGATATCGATGACGTCATTTCCCGCTTTTACACTGTTGTTTGTGCAAAAATACTCTTGTCTATATAGTGAAAAGAAAATGAAGCCGCGGCTTGAAGATATGAATTTTATTTTCTCGTGGTAAAAAGCAATATACTACTCACTCGCTGCGCTCTTTCGAAAAATATTGTTTTTACCACTCGAAAAGAAATTTCATATCTTCGTGCCGCCGTGTCATATCGTCTATTTATACAAACATGCAAGGAGACTTATGTAAGCTCCAGCCGCAGGGAGGGTTTACATCAGAACTTTCGTATTTTCCTTTTTTCTGAGCATCTGTCCTTTGTGACTTTAGCATCAGTCTGCCAGTAATCCATTTTCCTTTACTTATAGCGGAGCCTGCGGGCAAAGCCCGCCAGCAGAGCTCCATTGCTAAGGAAATTTGGTAACCTATCAATCCAAGAAATTTTGGTTGTAACGTAATAGTCACGTGACCGTCCGTCCGTACGTACGTCCGTCCGTCCGTCCGCACAGACTCTGTGGGAGGTGGAGGGGAGTCCCAAGTCAACCCGACGGGGGTAGAGAATGTCATATTTTCTTGGCGGGAAATTGCGCGGTGCTTTTGGGCAACCGGCGTTTTTCTTGGCGAGAAATCGCATGACCATCGTCGGTTTTGAAAAAGAGGTTTCTTTAAAAGCTTAAGCTTCTTTAGCATTTAACGATTGTTCGAGAGTACTCAAGTTTTATACTTGACAAAAAAAACATCTAATATCTATGAATGGAACGAAAAAGTTCAAAAGAATACTGGTAGAAGGCGAAAAGCTCAAGTTACGAAAGCTGCCTTCAAAGGACTTCATCGCTTTGTTTTCTTCACGGCGGAGAGTTTACCCTGTTCTGAAACACAACCGAGTAAGTGAAGTTTTTAGCGGAGCCAGCGCGCTAGCGCGTCAGCGGAGCTCCATTGCTAAGGAAATTTGGTAACCTATCAAGCCAAAAAATTTTGGTAGTGACGTAATAGTCACGTGACCGTCCGTCCGTACGTCCGTACGTCCGTCCGTCTGCACCAGAGGGCTTAACAATACTCTTCATACACTGGATATAATTCTGTGCTGAATCCCGTGTGTTTTTGGCGCGAAATCGCATGTTGATCCGCGTTGTAGCAAAACAAGCAAAGACAACAAAAGTCAAAAACAAATTTGTCAATGGAAAAAAAAAGTTCAAAAGAACACTCAGTTGTCTTTTTGGTGGAAGAGGAAAAGTTCAATTTAGGCGAAAGAAATTAGGCGATAAAGTTCAGGCAAAAAGTTCAAATTTGCCTCGTCGGTTCTGTTCAAACTCGGTCGGCACACCGCTTGAGTTCGCAGCTTTTCGCAGCGGTTTCGACGCCAAGTAGTGCTTTTTGTTTTTTTCTGTCCACAACCATGGTTTTTACGATGTTTCGAACACATTTTGCCAGGAAAAACACCAGCATTTTCATCATTTTCGTGCTGATAGGCAGCTTGTCACGAAGAAAGAAATAAGTATTAAAATTAACTTCTAAATTTCGTTAAACGCCCATGGCCTAGTGGACTAGTCACCGACATCTCACGCCGACGAGCCGGGTTCGACACTCAACGGGAGCAGGCATTTTTTTTCTTTTTTTTTTTTATTATTTAAGAGCGGTTTGCTGTAAGAACCGACTAAGGGTATGCAAGATAGAAAAATCCGATTTTCTCAAAATCTGCCAGAATAAAGGCTTTAGTGAAGTAGTTCTAAAAATATAAGTCTCGGGTCGTTTAGATTTTTATTTATTTTTTAGTGAATATTTTCGTGTTTTGCCCTTCGCGGCAGTCAAAATCAACGCCAAAATCGGGACTTTTCCGGAAACTCCTGTTCAAATATTCAAAGCGTCCAAAATAAGATTAAACCGGGGAGTTAAAAGATCTTATTTCCTCTGTTTATTAGCAGTGTCAAAGTTTCATGAAAAGCGAACGTGAATTTTTAACGGAATTTTAAAATTTATACCCAACAACGGTCGTTAGCGACAACCCAATTTAGGCTAAATTCAAGGCTCAAAAAAGCACTCTGGTACATGGCTTTACACAACAAGACTATACTTCGGGAAAGAACAATCACTTCAACTAAACATCGGCCGAAAAACATTTTGGGACAAATGAAACGGGGAATTTTGAGAGCGCTTTGAAAACAGGCCACTTGAGTAATATGAGCGACCCTTTGACCTTTCATGTCAACGGAAATCAACACACAGCAGCTCTTAAAATGTGACTTTCCTTCGCCAGAATACGAGTTTGCTTGTTTTTCTAGAATGTTCTCAAATAGAGGAAGCTAGGATTTTGAATTTGGAGGCCTTTGTTCCCAACAATGAGCGATGTTGGGCAATTTAGAGAAGTATGTTATGAAATTGACCTACTCTATTTATCACCGAATTATACATTCAAAGTCTGTTTACAACGGGAATGCGGAACCAATAACGAAGTAAAAATCCGATTCATGAAATGCTTAGGAAATAACTCTTACCTAAGTGAGCTTTTCCTGGCTAGAAACTGCAACTTTCATTGCAAAACACATAGCGAGATCGCCGAGCTGTGTTGCACGTGAGTTGTCAAATGTTTCTACAGTAACGATTAACCAGATTTAGGCCCGCATAGCGTGCAGTCGGAAACAACACTATGGTGAGGAACGCTTGTGCTTCATAGGAAAAAAGAAGAGGAAAAAGGAAAAAGAGAGCTTTTATTACATATGTGCCTATTATTATATATATATTTTTACATCCAAGCCGGTGACACGTACAATAGAGTTCTTCTGTTGCTGATAGGTTGCCGAAGGAAATTTGATGTTCACAACAAATATTAGTCCAAGAACGTAGTTTGAGGGCTTATACGAAGTTTGCACATCAAATTTCCCAGTGAACCTATCACACATAGGGCGTGAGACAGAATTCCTCTATTGTTTTTATCGTCCAACGCTAATTTTTGAGCGAAAATTGCCAATATGCGTTGATAGGTGCCACTGAGTAAAGACAGTATCGCGTCACGTGATCGATTTCGACCAAATGGAGCACGCTAAAATTTAGCGTTGCAGTAGAAAAGGTTAGCGTCTTGTTGAACAAGCGACTGAAGCGTAGTAAACACACAAAATTCGTTCAATTATTCACTCCAGAAGGCTCTTCAAACTCCCATTCTTAGTAAAACATTTTACCTTTTGGTAAATAAAACACATAAAACCCACAAATCAGACTGAATCCCGGCATAGTCAATCGAATTTTCGGAAATCGAACTCAATCGAATTCAATCGAACTCAATCCGTGGATTGAGTTCGATTGATTCCGGCAATCGAACGAAATCGAACACCGAACTTTGTGTGAGTTCGATTTCCGAACCAATCGAATTAATCGAACAAATCGAACCGAATCGAACTCAATCCATTGGATTGTGTTCGATTGAGTTCGGCTACTGAACTCAATCGAACACAGTCCAATGGATTACGTTCGATTGTGTTCGGTGAATAAATTCGCTTGGACAAAGGTCATGTTCTGTGGTCTGACTGCCCGCTTTGTTACTGTACGCAAGCTCTAGTGAACCTACATAAAAGGCAAGCCCATCGAAAACACGTTTTTCTCGTCCTTGTTTAATGATAATTTTACCGTATTCTGGAACTACTGGACCGTTTTCATTGTAAGTTAACTTGCAATTGCAAAATGATGACAACTTGAAGTATTACTTTCATGAAAAAGTACAGACTTCAGCAAACTACTAACCGCGACACAGTTCACAGACCAGTTCACGTTGAAGGTGAATTACAACTCGAAAAGCACGACCTTTCTTGGTAGCCTGTTACTACGCATTTAAAGCTAACAACCCACAGCGCATTTCTCCGGGAATTGTGCGGTTACGAAAAACACGTGTTATACTGAGGTATAAACTCGAGCCTCCAAAACCTTGTTATTGATTTTTAACACCAGTTTTACAAAAATCAAGAGTTCGGAAATCGAACGTTCCATTGCGTTCGATTGTCCAATTTTTTTGTGTGAGTTCGATTTCGTTCGATTGCCGAATTCAATCGAACTCAATCCATCGATTGAGTTCGATTGGGTTCGATTGAGTTCGATTGAAATACAGTTCGATTGGGTTCGATTGACTATGCCGGGACTGAATGTCTTTCTCTAGTTTTCGATAAAACAGCAGCCACTTCCCTCGACTGGTTCCGCTACGGCAGAAGGTGCTGTGATTTGTGCCTTGCATGGGATACATATGTGCGCACGCCATAATACTCACAAACAGTCTTTAGCACGGCTGTTCTCAGCCTTTTCTTGCTGCCTTTCCTATGCATGTCGCACAGGTTCAACTTGTCATAAGCGATAAGATTGTAAACATAATAATAATAATAATAATAATAATAATAATAATTTTATACTACTGCTCTACTGTTCTTACCCCCTTCCCCCTACCCTTGGTTACATAACTCAATTCAACCATGGACTTGGCCGCATTTTATTTCTTTGCTAAGAGTCTTTAATTAGAAGGTCTAATGTCCGCTAAGAGAGAAAGATATTGCACCCTGCGCCATGGGAGAAATACATCTGTCCAAGCCAAAATACTAAAAAAACACTCCTTAGCATGGGTATGCTTAGCGTTTTCACGCTGCCTTTCTTATGCAAGTCCACAAGTTCAGGCCAGTGTTGTAAGCGATGGCGTGCTATAACTGTACAAGTCCGATCCAATACAATCTATCGGGTATAGAACTTTTGCTTCTCTAGCACAGCGCTATGACTTAAACGCTTACCACGAAGTAAAAAGCCAATTCGCCTATCAGAGTGACGCAGCTTATAAATTATTCTCGAAGAGAACAACTCATCCATCGTGCAGTGAGGGACTAGTACCTGGAGAACAACCTCGACCTATCTGCTTCAGTTCTTAGCAACTCGAATATATGTCAAGTTCTTGCCTGTTCCCAGTTTGTTGCGCAACTTTGATTAGTAGTCTCTTTTTCATGGCAAATGTTTCAGTAAAAAAATTAGGCCAGTATTTTCCTTTGCCAACGTCAAATGCTCTCTCTCCAAACTGTTGCCGTGTCACAAGAAAACTCAAAATTGATTAACATATTTACACCGTCAAATTTACTTGAGGAAGTTGCAAGTGACAGTCGCAAGCTATTTGTAAATCGTGACAATCATTCATGTGTCTAAGTTCGTGAGTTCCGATAGCCTGCGTAGCAAGCACTTCCGAAGACTTTTCCGCCTTTTTGAGGCATTTTGCGTTTTGGCCGCGCCAAATTAAGGCGTGCGCAAAAAAGGAAGGAGCGGGAAGTGGGGGCGGGAGGGGGGGAGAGGCAAAAAAAGGAAACGCTTGCCCGCAAACACCACAAGTTTGAAAAACGTCCCTTTAGCACTCAAGGCTTGGTGAATTCATAGCGTGACAGCTTGACAATAAAGCAACAAATAACAGATCACCGGATGTTACAAATTTACTTTCGTCAAAATCAAAACTTGCTCCACGTAAGTCAATTCCACGAACTGCAGAGACGAAGCACTCGGAGATGTGATGCCGAAACCTCGAAAGTTGGAAACTCAAAGGGGGGCGCTTCAGGATTTGTCGTTGTAATTTCAAAGTTAATAAATTTGGAAATTTATCTCTGCTAGGAAAATCGGTTTTATTTCTTCGGGAACCTTTTCAAAGCGTCGGAAAGAAAGGATTCTTACTTCAGAGTGGTTACAGTGGAAGTTGCTGAAAACTTGTATAGCTATTTTCGAAACGTGTCTGCAATCTTTGTGCTCGAAAAATTAGGAACTTAAGGGCATTATTCGAAGTTATTCGGAATGCAATAAGTATATCGAGTCTCCTGTTTCCCAAGCTCCGCCAAATTAGCGTATCAACTTGTCTAACCGGCTGCTCAAACCTCCATCAGGCAACAGTCTTTGTAGAAAGAGAAAGCTTCCCGAAAGTCCCTGAGATTTGAAGCCACCGAACAGCCGCCTTCTAGAGTCAAACCTGGCCATGGAAATTTTCCAGCTGGAGAAAAACAGTTTAGTTGTGTTGATGCGGTCACGCTCAAATTAAGTTAACTGAGTTGATTGACGTTCTTTGGCGTACGGATTTTTCAAAATCGTGGGGTTTGCGGACAAACGTTTTTTCCCTCCCTTTTCCCGGCCCCTGCTCCCACTTCTTTTGCGCTCGGCCCAATTTTTGCGCATCCAAAAAGCGAAAAATGCTTCGAACGTACGAAAAACCCTAGGCCCACAGAAACGCTTGCTACACAGGCTAGGGTTTCGATAGTGTCTACCGCTATGTCACAAGCCCCTTTTTCTCTTTCTGGGTAACCGAAATCCACTCTGCAGACACCCGTCCAGGTATTGGCCTTCTTTAGAGTACATGATGCTACACAGCAGTTGATAGCACCCAGCGTACTCACGTCGTAGGATAGCAGTGTCGATCGTGGGATTCTTGATCCCTTGAGTTATACAGCAGAGTTCTCTTGTGATGTCGGCGACACAGGCAGTTGTTGCTTCTGTTTTTGTTTTTTATTTTTCGCTCTGGCAATGCAGGTGGGCAAGGGTCTTAACATATGGTTACTGTGCTGAATGCAGTAAAATCTGTTTCCCACCGGTAAAGCTTGCTAGCTTGTTGAGAATCATTGTCCTGATGATTTGCGGAGTATTCAGCATTTTTCCAGGGACAGGCAGAGGAACCGCTGCCCAAACGGGAGATATTAAGTGAGAAAAATCTCTGTGATACCTGCCAGATTGTACTGGATGAAGTACTTTTTTAAGTATAAAATTCAATTTTTCACAACCTTATCGCATATGACTGACTCGAACCTGTGCGATATTCAGAGGAAAGACAGCATGAAAAGGCTTGTCTACGGGTGTGGCTGCTGTATCATCGAACACGAGCAGTAAGAAAGACATTTGTGAAGCAAAGGAAATAGGAGACATCAGCAAGCGGGCTAGCACTATAAGGCTCTATTAAACCCTAAAGGCAACCGACATTGGGAGAACTTGCTTAGTAGTACGTGTCACCGGTTTGAACGTAAAAAAGGTATATAATAATAAGTATATATGTAATAAAAGCTCTCTTTTTCCTTTTTCCCCTACTTTTTTTTCCTATCAAGCACAAGCGTTCGTCACCATAGATTTGTTTTGCGACTGCACGCTATGCGGGCCTAAAATCTGGTTAATCGTTAACATATGGAACCTCGGCCGCACTGTAGAAACATTTGACAACTCACGTGCAACACGGCTCGGCGATCTTGCTATGTGTTTTGCGATGAAAGTTGCAGTTTCCAGCCAGGAAAAGCTCACTTGGGTAAGAGTTATTTCCTAAACATTTCAACAATCGGTTTTTTACTTTGTTATTGATTCCGCATTCACGTTGTAAACAGACTTTGAATGTATAATTAGGTGACAAACAGAGTAGGTCAATTTCATAACATACTCCTCTAAATTGCCCAACATCGCTCATTATTGGGAACAAAGGCCTCCAATTTCAAAATCCTAGTTTCCTCTATTTGAAAACATTCTAGAAAAACAAGCAAACTCGTATTCTGGCGAAGGAAAGTCACATTTTAAGAGCTGCTGTGTGTTGATTTCCGTTGACATGAAAGATCAAAGGGCCGCTCATATCACTCAAGTAGCCTGTTTTCAAAGCGCTCTCAAAATTCCTCGTTTCATTTGTCCCAAAATGTTTTTCGGCCGATGTTTAGTTGAAGTGATTGTTCTTTTCCAGAGCATAGTCTCGTTGTGTAAAGCCATGTACCAGAGTGCTTTTTTGAGCCTTGAATTTAGCCTAAATTGGGTGTCGCTAACGACCGTTGTTGGGTATAAATTTTAAAATTCCGTTAAAAATTCACGTTCGCTTTTCATGAAGCTTTGACACTGCTATTAAACAGAGAAAATAAGATCTTTTAACTTCCCGGGTTAATCTTATTTAGGACGCTTTGAATATTTGAACAGGAGCTTCCGGAAAAGTCACGATTTTGGCGTTGATTTTGCCTGCCGCGCAGGGCAAAATACGAAAATATTCACTAAAAAATAAATAAAAACCTAAACGACCTGAAACTTATATTTTTAGTTCACCAAAGCCTTTATTCTGGCAGATTTTGAGAAAATCGGATTTTTCTATCTTGCATACCCTTAGTCGGTTCTTACAGCAAACCGCTCTTAACGACTTGAATGAGAGTATTTTAACAAATTAATAACTGCCAGCAAAAACAAAACCAAAAAACAAAACAAAAACAAAAAAACAGACAAAACCAAAAGGGGGGCTCCGCTTTTAGGCTTGGCTAAATCTATATATTAAAGGGTCTAAGGTACATGATTTCGAGTATTACGGTGAAAGAAATTACGTTTTGAAATGGAAATTTGATTTATGCCATTAGAAATGTGTCATTTACTTTTGACTTTAAAAAATTATTAGAAAACGCGCTCGGATTTGTGACAGATTCTGGAATATTTTGCCATGCTCAGCCGATTTCACTCGCATGGACCGACCTACGATTTTGAAAGTGTAACGCGAATTGCATTTAAGTATAAACTTACGAGTTTTCGAATGAACTTTTTCAAAAATGATTTCTCTGTCCATTATTTTGTGTTTGTTTATTCACAACAGTAGGTCTTAAAGCACAGTCGCAAGACAACTGCACAAGCTTTGCTTTCAATTTTGACTGTCCGGTCCATCTCTTTGTGCAACTGTCGATTTTCTTGTCCTAGAAGTTTTCAATAGTAATAATCTTTTGAGCGAAGCAGTTGTCGGTTTAAAGCTATTATATCCCAAAAGCTTCCGAAAACAGTTTTGTGCGTTCCTCAAAGCGCCTAACTTTATATAGGCTTACTTCGCATCCGCAAAACTTATGCCGGCATAATTTAATTAAAGTGTGTTTGGTGTTTCTTTGTTTTGAATCTTTATGGTCTCTAGTTAGAGAACGAAATATAACAGTTATTTGAAAAACTGTAAGCGAAGCAGTTGCCGGTTTAAACGTATTATATCCGAAAAGCTTCCAAAAACAGTTCTGTGCATTTTTAAAAGCGCTCGAATTTCAGACAATTTGCAGCCGCAAAACTTATGCCACAGAGTTTAATAAGAATGTTTGGACGGTGTTTGTTTGTTTGTTTTCAATCTCGATGGTTTCAAGTTAGAGAACGAAATATAAGGGTTACTTAAGTAACTATAAGCGAAGCAGTTTTGAGTTTAAAGCTATTTTATCCGGTAAGTAATGTGTGTTCCTCAAAGTGCTTGAATTTTTTCTCGGCTGCTAAAACCTACGCGACATTTCTTCGATAAGTTTATTACAAGTGCTTCGAACCTCCCCAGATCCTTTCTTTCGGGTAATCCCAGTAAAATGCCGGTGAAATGTCAGTATAAATTTTTGACCAGACTAATATTTTTATTTAGTGGCAGTTCATGTTATTTGTTAACATCCGAACGCGATGAAGATAACCCATTTAAACAGTCGAATAATTTTTATTTTGTTTTTGTAAATGAGCGCCGTTTCAAGTTCATTCAAGCGAACAGCCAATAATCCAAGGAGATTTGACAAGCCTTGACAGTTAATGACAGGATATGAAAACATTGCAAACACCAAGCAAGACAGCTCGTGAGTAAATTGTGTTCAATTTGATGCCCGAAAAAAAAAATAATCAAGCTGTGCTCAGCCTCTAGAATGACCTTTCGAGCTTGGTTTTACAGAACAGATCCCCAAAATATTGGAGGACAATTCGGAACACTTTCAGGCTTTTTGAGAAACACTTTTCGAAAGCGAACGAGCCAAAAAAAGCCCCGAAATATATTTCAGACCGAAAAGTTTCAGGACTATTTTTGAAAAACGAACACCAGTTTATGCCTTCGCGGCTCCGCTTTTAGGCTTGGCTAAATCTATATATTACCCGGACTTATAGCATAGTTATGAAAGTCAAAAACACGAGCGTGTATCTATAAGCCGATGGACGCTCGGCCGCACCTTAGCAATAATGTTGTTCGGTCTTTCCCGTTTGAGGGGAAAAAAAGGTTAAAGGAAAGGTCCTGTATTTGCACTGTCTCCTACAGATCAGAGACAAAAAAAATGACAACTAACAATTTATCAAGAGAAAACAAAGGAAATCAGTACCGTGACAGTGGTTTGTGTTTGACATTTTTGCAATACGTGAAAGACGCACACCCGTCGCGTTTCGCGACGAACGGAGTTTGCCGGCTCCGAAACACTGCAAGACCCAAATAAACAAAATCGTGAAAAGTAACATTTCTGTAAGTTCTTAAAGCGTTAAAAATGTAGTTTAAGTATTTCAAAAAGAAAAGTACAATTCGCAGTTAAAACCATTTATTAATAAGAGATTTTGTACGAGTACACAACGAAAGTGGAGAGTTTCTTGAGTAAGTTGATTACTAATAGAGTTTTGTTATTCTTTCATAAGCTGGCGTTCTTCGAAAGCTGTGTTTGTAATAATTTTTTTATTTAGTCGCAGCACTTTTTTCTAAGCATTAGATGCAAGCCAAAAACAGTGGTTGCTTCCACTTTATTTTGCGCGTCTTTTTTAGAGTTTTTAACTTTGCTGGAATACTTGTAATCCAATTAATTAGTTTTTCGTCGTGCGTTTCTTTTAGCTGTGTGATGGATATAACCGGTTCACGCTTTTATCTGTGCATGTGCACTATCGAGGTATGGATGCACAGGAAATGTTTAGCCCTTTAAGCCCTAATAGTGACAAGTATCTAATTTCTCCTTACAGAATCATTACTCGTTCAAACACACAGATCATGAGATAGAGAAAATGATCACCAAAGACAAAACGCCTTGATTTTTAATCAAATTCTCTTAACTAGCAACATAAGAAATATATGGAGAATAGTGCCTGAGGAGAATATGGGTGACAATATGGGGCCTTAAGGAAAGCCAAACAGTTCTATTGCTAGAGGTGACAGCCACGAACAACGCTAACTTCTGACGAAGACTGCACTACTTCTTTATTTGTTTATAAAAAAGCCAACATAATGCTGTGACGTCATATCCATGTTTACGCAACTCATTGGCTATGCAACTATCAAATATACAATGCTAGCCATCTGAGTAATTATAATAGAACGCTAGACAGCAAGTATAGTTAAACTGTTAAAAGTGTCATTTTGGCTATCATAATTGGTTATCATAAGGTCATTAACCTTCGGGCGTAAAAGGGGACGGGATGCCATCACGTCTTGACGTCGTAAGTAAGCCATTTTTTAAATTTAAAGAAGCGTGTTTTCACCTTTTTTAAAAATCCAAGACAGTGGCCATCTTGGCCGTCATTTCCTCATCGTTTCATGATGGGGCCGTCATTTCCCCATTTCCCCGTCAGGATCCCCAGCAGTGACACAACCAATAACATTTACTTCATTTTTTAGAGCATATCATAGGCTATCTTCCAGAGATTGTAAAGCAACAAGCACCCGAGGGGGTTCCGTCAACCAACACCCCAACCCCCTTGTTCCACGGTGGAGGTATGAGATTACTTGTACGTCCGAAGGTTAAAAACCGTAATTTAAACGCCTCTTGTGTGTTGTTAATGTAGCCATTTAAGTTGAAGTTGCATTATCTTATACGATGTGGGTACTTAGGAAAGTCCCTGTGGATGTGAATGTGGTATGATCGCCAATGGCCTCCATTGAGTTTTTACTTTGCAGATGTACATGTGAACGTAGTGCAATTTAAATAAGCTTGAGCTAGATTTCTTGGTTATTTTATTAGTAAAGTTCTTTGTAATTTTATAGGGTTCAGTGTAGTGGTTAAAGAAGCAGAGACCTGGTACGATGTACTGTGTGATAGATTACCGCTGTCTTTACAAAACGTTCTTCGAGAGTCTTGCCACGCAAGTAAAAACCGTCTTGCTTTGCGCAATACATTTGTTAAATCTTATCTTTGAAAATCTATTGTCGCGCCTCCATATCTTTTACACACTTGTCGTTCCCGCGGCTCCAAATGCCATTTCGAAAATCATTTAAACGTTGAACACTGATCACGTGCGCAATACAGTCTATCTCATATCCGAATTATAAGTCACCAAGTCACCAAGTTTGGCGGCATTTGCTTAATGAATATTAGGGAACTTAAAGGATCCTAGTCAGGCACGCCTTTGTTATTGTTTTGATCTGAAATTTGCGATCAAATTACTCGTCGTACGTGACAAAACGTCTCAACAGTTCAACTGGTAAAAATATAAATTGTAGCCTAAAGCTAAGATTTCTTCGCCTGTTTTTGAGTTTAGTGCCAGTAAAAGGGCTTTCGATTATTTTCAGCGCATTTTGGTGGCTGTTCAAAAAGCTAGAACTCAAAGAATGTTTGTGTTCGTAAGCCGGCCAGCCTCCCAGTCCGCCTACCCAAAAGCAAACTATGTTCAGCGAGCGCTCGCGGAATATGATCTACAAGCGAATCTAGAATCATAAACGTTTGGAATCTTGTTTAATTGGGTATTCCTGACTTTCCCATCGCCATAAAACACAAAAGGCGAATGCACGGAGGGCAGAAATGTTTCCAAAACTCACATGAACACGCCGCTCTGAGCACGCGCTCCGCGCATTTAGCTTTAATTGATAGCGCTAGATAAAGCGAGAACATTTCACATTCCTTTCAAAGAGAAGAAACTCTTCTGTTAATAGCTTTTATTTTCTTTGTTATCATCGCACAGGATGGATATTCATTTCAATTTTCCAAATACATGAATTGCCCTGAAAACAAAACGTAATTCAGCTACATTGTAGCTAAGGTGTCGACTACGGCTAACAGATCTGAAAGTTTCTGTTCGCAAACCATTCTTTCTCCTCCTTTTCTGCAATTCCAGGGACTAGTTTATGGAAAAAATTGAAGTGTTGTTCTTAGGCATCGAAGTCTTTGAAGCTTTCGCTTTAGCGTCGCTACCAGCACTGCAGAGCGAGTCCCGTCGTCACATTTAGAAGACCAAAACATTTCAGCGCGTGAAGAACGCGCACCGTAATAATGAAGTAAAATGTCGGCGAATAAGCTTGTCCAGCCTTTCAATCTATTGGATATCTTTTGCTTCAATAGTGCAATAACCAAGAATATCCCTTGAATAATGATTTCTTTCATAAGCTTGTCTGTTTTGGTACTGCCACGCGAAGGAGCGCATAAACCGCTTAGAGTCCTGGCGTTGTCTCACACATTTCACGAGAAAAATAGCAAACAACACCAAAATAACCGACCAGATGTAACCGCTATTAATTTGTTAAGGCCAAAAAAGTAAATGAAGGCCCAAACTGGCCGTATTGGCGCGGATGTAGCCAGATTTCAATTCACTGTGAAAAAGTCGTGATTTTAAATGGCATAGAAAATGGCGGATTTCTCACTCGATGCGCCAAAGCACTGTGGGTGACTAGGATCCTTTAAGGCCGCGGGTGACAAGCTGCTCATGAATAAATTAATAAGGCAAAATTTTGGTGGAGATCTTTCGTTAAAAAACGTTATATCTTGAACGTTTGGGTAGGTAGGTAGGTAGGTAGGTAGGTACTTTATTAAGATACTTTGCAGCTCATAGAGCTGAATTGCGTATTCTACATTCTATTCTAAAATTTAAAATTTATAATGTCTAAAATCTAAAAATAATAATAATAGTTATAAAATTTAATAATACTAATAATTATTTTTATAATATCTATACGTTTGGGGGCCGATTCCGTTGAAACTTAGCAGAGAGCTTGGGGAATGGTGGAAGTGCACACAGGTAGTTTTTGGTTTGATAGATTGCGCTTCTTTGCCATGCTATGAACCCCCAAAGTTAAGATTTCGTAAAACGCGACTCGGTGTCCAAGTTTTCTCCTCGTGGAGAAGGCAACACTTCTTGATTTTAACATTCATTGATTAGTTAAAACCTCTATTGTGTCAGAACAGAAGCCGATTATAGGATTTCGAGTTCCATTGAAAGTTGTAAGATTTTAACTGAGTAAAATCGTCCTTGTCTAAATGTAAAGCCTTCAATACTTTGTTAAAAAGCCTGTTTGAAAAAAAAATGCTTTTCTTATGACAATCTACAACACACCTAATTCATCTGCCTGCATGTTGTGTCAGTTAAGGAAATTCTATATCCGCGCTGTATTCTTGGACACAAAATTGGTGGTTTTTGGGCTTCCGAAGGGTTACCGAATAAACACAAATGTTTAAGGTAAGATTATGCTAGTTATGGAAATTAAATTCTAGTAGCTATTGTTCACTGTCCAGAAAAGAACAGTACGTTGCAATTTAGAGGTCGCAATATTTGGATTGAAGAATATAAGCGTTTCCGAAGCTCCATGTTAGCTATAAGGAGTATTATTTTACTTTCTGTTTTGTTCTGTTGGAAACTTCTAAAAAGTTTCTATTAACGTTGAACGTAAAAAAAATAAGCCGGACTTCGAGAGTATTTTTTATTTAAAAATGCTTAATAGTCACAAGATATCCGTGGCACACGATTTAACGCACGTGCAATTATTGATTCAGAAACTGAAAGTTTTACTGAAGAGCCTATTCATGAATGTTTCTCGCAATGTCGCTACAATTCGTCGCACTTCGTGCATACGCTTTAAATAAATGAATACCGGGGGATATAATCGGCCTTCCACAAATTTTAAGTCCAAACGTTCCTCATTTAAAGAACACATTTGTGACGTCAGCAATAAAGGAATGTCATGTGAAACTTAGGAAGAATCACACAAGACAAAATAGTTACTAATTAACTTTTTTCCTTCGAGATGAGTTTTTCATCAACAGAGAATAAAACGGTAAACTCTCTCTGCTAGGATCGTTAAATTAAGGACAACTGAAATGTCAAGCCTTACAGCCGGTTTCACTGTGGTGCGCAAGCCCCAATTGTTCAAAGGCCATTGGATAAACTACTATCTAGCGGATACAATGTATTACCACTTGGTGTGCATTTTATCCGCTGGATAGCAATCTACCCTTTAGATAAAGTTGTCCGACCTTTGAACAACTGGGGCAAAATCTGGATTTTTGCAACTTGATTCGCCGTCTGTGATTGGCCAATCACGCCTTGCCCATAATCACAAAGCGGTGATGGAGATTTTCAGCTCTTCTGTTTATTATTTCTGGAAGTTAATATTTCTTCTGTAAACTCATTTCATAAACAAATTTCAATCATTTATTTCCATCATGAATCGCCCATGGTAACAATGGTGAAAAAAAATCTGCGCGTGTTATGTGTTTACAAAGGAAATATGTGTACTATTAAACCTCCCCAAAAAGTAGCAAAAGAAATACAAACTTCCTTAACCCCGTTTATGATAATAGGCGAACCGTGACGGACGAGTTATAGCCGGCGAATCGCGTTTGAAAGATTCGGGTCTGTACACAACTCGAATCGAAATGACGTATCATGTGGTACTCACAAACATATTAGCGTAAGTCGCAGTATCAAATATCAATGACTGAAAGTCGTAAAACTGGCGTAAATCACAAGTTCTGCATTTCGCACGCTTCACGTGCGTCTTTCAAATTTCGCATGTAATTTGTTAAATACACCTCCCATCCATGGGATATTGTTGTCCTGAGCGACTATTGTGCAAGTCTTCCAATGAAAAGAGCTCAGAAATCTGTATTCGTGAACAGTTCATCACACGGATGGTTCGATGTGGTGGAGAGATTGAAAATGGCGATTTTGATAAGGGAAAGAACGCGAATATTGGACCTTTTTGGTATGTATTTGTTGATACGATGTAAAGCCATTGATCTCTTAAAGAATTTTGGAGAGAGGGGCTAAAATTCGAGATTTACAGCAAATAAATAACTTTTATTCGGTCACGTGACGGCCAACAGTGTGTCACCTTTTGCTTCGCTTATTAGTGTTAGGTGCAAATAATCAAGGACGCTTATTCTCCTTCAAAACGCTTCAAATCACCCCAGAAGGCCATTAAATAGCAAGCAATATAACACAGAAACAAGGTGAACCATTTAGTATAGTGAATTATTTCGCATTTATGGCAATTAAAGCGTATTTGCTGCATTTTCATACAAACTCTTACATTTTGCCGAGGTCATAATATATGCAAAATGGAACAGGTTATTATATGCGCTCCTCTCATAGTGAGCTTGGGCTACCTGTGGTTTTGATATGGATCAACAGGCGGTAATACCTCTCTTCCAGTTACTACACCCTTTATTCCCGCTTTCTCCCATCCTTTCAAGACATGAACCCTCCCCTGTGTGCTAGTGAAAAAAGTTATAAATTTCCACCAACCAAGTTGCATGAATTGGTTTCAAAACCGATAGCCTACGTGCGACATTCACGTCTTTAAAGTTAACTCTACTACCCACTTGCTTTTGGACTTCAGCCGAATACCACGTTGCGAACTTGTTCTTGAAAATTTCTTGCAATAAACTTATTTTTTCACGATTATTGACATAATGTGAGTCCGTACTTAATTTTCGCGTCATGTTATATTCGCGACACTCATTGTTCGCGTCACTTTAATTTCGCGATTTTTTTTTAAATCGCGAGCTTCACGAAATTAACGTGTCACGAAAGTTTCATGTGATAAGGTAGGTGTTTTCAGTTCCAGCCGGGTTAACTCTAGCAGGGCTGGAATGTTTAGCGGGGGTTGAAGAAATAAATATTATGGTGTTTACATTAATTACCGTCACTACTGATTTCCTACTGTCTGTTGGGTAGACATTTCATTTACTAGTACTTTTCAAAGCAGTTTTTGGCGTGAAGATCTCGTGGTAATATAGTGAGATAAACACTTCTGTGTAACAAACTATGTTTTTAAAATGCATAGGCGTGGGAGACCCATGAAGCTATACCGGTTGAAGGTTGCCTCGTTACTCGTCAGCTATACGTTGAGAAATGGTACAGATCTGGTGCTAGACATCTCAAAGAATTTTCTCCCAGATTTCCACATTTTGAAGTGAGTAACTATCTTATTTATGTTGGGCTTAAGTGGAAATCCGGTGTTTTTGTAACAAGACCCGTGAACAAAAACTACTTTACATTCATGACAAACAGACAACACGGATTCTCACTTAACATACACACAGCTGCCACAGAATCACACTGCACCGGTATTCCATTATTTAATACAGCTTTATGCTTGACGCCTGCTAGCTGTGTTTTCATTCTAAATGAAGTGCCAAACTTTAACATATTTGTCGAGTCATTTAGTTAGCAGTTGTACAGTAATTAGGAAGCCGTCCTATCAGAAAACAATACCTGATAGATCACTGAGGTACCACCGACAAGTTTCGTTCTCGTGAGCTACTTAAGATATTTAAAATTCCTGTATATAACTCTACGGGAAATGGGGTGCCGTGATAAGAACAGAAAAGGACACACAATGATCACATTCCTTCAACTTTTTCTGGCATTTTTTTAAGGTCATGGTTCTTGAGAGTGGGGATACAAAGTGGTTTGGATTCGGCGTCGTTTACAGAGATTGCGACTTGGATTCGATGCCTGGATGGAGGGGTGGAACTGTGGGATATCACACAGGTGATGGAATCATCTTCCATCGAGAAGATGATAGTTTTTGTAAAAAAACTACAGGTAAAGGGAGTAACATTTTTATAAAAGCGTCTCTCAAAAACTGGATTTGGGCAAAGAAACTATGGCGAGAACAAAAGCTTAATTTGCAGTTATAAAAACAACAACAACAACATTGTGTTTAAATTATACGTGCGATTGAAGACTTTCTAGTCAGGGCCAAAATTCCTTCCCTCAATTAGAACAGCAATAAACAAAATTATAATCGGTAAGGAGTGTCACCCTCCTTACCGTATATAACTCCGTTATTGTTGAGGGAAGGAATTTTGGCACTGACTAGAAAGTATTAGAGTGATCTGTCCCGCCTCTTGTAAGCGACAAGCAGTGTTAGGGAACATTAATTTTATTTCAAAGTGATTGAGCATAGCTCTCAGTTGGATGGAGAGGTCACTGTGTAGTTGATAAGAAGAATGCTTGTAAAATAGCAAAAAAGGTTTCGGAAATCTGAGTGGTCTCCTTCTCCAGCTGCATTGGTGCTCAAGTGAGTGCGTCATTTTATCTAAGGAATAACCAAACAGCTACTGAAAACGGCAGGTGCTAACAAAACAATAATAAAAAATTCAAGAAAAATATTATCGGAGGCTGGGCTGGCACCCGCTTCTCTCTCTCAACGTCCCCCTCCCCTCCCCCTCCCCTTCATACCCCACCCCTCTTTCCTCTACCCACTTTAAATTAGTAAAGTGAGTTCGCTGAGTTCTCATAAAATGACTTTTTGCAAATAAGACGTAAATTCTTTATACTAAAAAATCCTATTAGTCTTATGAATTGTTTTATGGTCATTTCACCTGAAAATATGAGCGCTTCCGTATGTTTTTTTTTTTCATATAGGCAATACTGCGACCCGTCGAGATGATGTAATTAGATGCACCGTTCTGTTTCATCATGAGAAAGAGAAAGATGGAAAATTCCAAGTACCAGTTGTGTTTAGTGTAAACGGGAGAAGAATTGTTCCAGAAGGAGACCAGACACTCATTGAATACAGTCCCGACAGAAAACTCTACCCTTATATTGCTTTTGACTCCGAAAATAGCGTGTTAGCCAAGGTAAAATAGCCATCAGACTTTATTCTTTAGTTTAAACACCAGATAAGCGATTGGCTCAGGGAAATTGCCTGATTTTACCGCGTATCATTAATGTTCCTTGTTTTCGTCAAAGACAGCAGTGAAGAAAAACATATTTTCATACAGTGTTAATAAATTCCATGATATTTGGGCAGGTTATTACATATATCGTACCATTTAACCACACTCGGGTGGTCTCTTGATATATGTAAACCAGGGATTGACAAAACTCGCGGAACGTGTCGTAGAAGCGTGCCAGAGGGGTTCGACTTGACGGAAAGACAGGTAAAATAAGCACGCGCCCAAAACACTAGCAATTGTGATATACAGACTGAGAAGATACGTGTTCAATTTTCTTTCACGAATTTCACAACATTTTTAGTAGGTGTTGATTTTCTTGGCTTTTTCCAGATGTGTCCGAGGGAGGACATTGATTACCAGGGATCACAGCTGCAAGAGCTGAAGTCTGATCTTGAAACTCAATTAACGGCGGTAAAATCTGATCTTGAATCTGAACTTACCGCGGTAAAATCCGAACTTGCCGAGGTCAAATCTGAGCTTGAATCTAAACTAGTCACAGTAACCAGAAGCCTGGAGGAGAAACTTGATGCTGTGCTGACAAAGTTGGGCGAGAAGGACACAAAATAGATCAACAAACGAAGGCATAAACCAACTAACGAACAAAGAAGCTAGTGAAGAGAAGGGAAAATCTGCCAGAATATCCTTGAGTCATAATTGTATTTAGGAAATATAAGATGGCACGTGTGCTTACGTAGCGTTATGCAAACAGGAGATGTTTTATGCAAACTCGAGCCACGGGCGAGGGCTTAATAAAGAACTTCCGAATTCTGTTAAACATTCTTGAGTTCTAGTTGTTCTTGCGTCAGTCTACGTGAAGAGTTCGTGAAGCGTGTATCCAAAAACGGATGGGTACGCGCCTGTGCGTCAGCAATAATATTGTTTAAACCTTCGGGCTCGAGAAAAAAGGTTGAAGGATAGGCCCAAGGCTGGAATTTGCATTGTCTCCTACGGATCATAGACAACAAATGCGAAACTTTAAGGGTTATCCTTTTTAAATGAGCAACGGTTACTGGATGTTAAAGAAAAAAGCTAAGTAAAAAAGGAGTTTTTAGCGTAAGTTGATTTCTGATAGAGTTCTATATTTGTAATGATTCTTTCGTTGCAGCATTTTTCTGAACACTAGGCTTAAGCCAAAACTGTGGTTGCCTCCACTTTATTTTTCGCGTATTTAGCTATCTTTGTTGCTTACAATTTTTTGCTCAACTGATGCTTCCTCTAAACTGGTAGTGGCAAGCCTTCGTAACTTTGCTACGTTACAGACATAATTGGTCAGCACTTTTATCTATGCAGGTGCATCATCGAGTTATGGATGTTTGGGAAGCTTAGAGAGCACACAAAAAAGCAAAATAGTTATGTTTCTAGAGACGAGCCACGGGCAATCTAACTTCTGACGAAGAGTGTACTCCATGCTTCCTAGTGTACGCTAAACGTTAACCAATTCTTTGTTTTAAAAAATCATTTCACTGTTATGGGGTCACTGAAACCCTCACTGAAGCCTTGCGGTTTCAAGGCGGTATGTAAGTCTAGTTAAATGCAGCCATATAAGTAAAAGTTGCATTGGAAAAACGATGTGGGCAAGGTATAGTAGTCCACTTTAGCATAGCAATAATTAAAAGGTATTGAATCATTATGTTCAGGATGGAAGTAATGTTTGAGACAGTTTTTTGATTAGGGCCGTGCACGGTATGTCAAGCGCAAGATAAGGTACATGGTTTGTCTAGAGATAGATAGATGCTTTATTCGGGGAATGATCTCAAATTGCACGCGTGATTGGATTTGAAGCAAGAATCATGAACGAGGCCGATCAATAGTCACCGTAAGGAAGCTGTATCACTTCCTTTGTCAAGATCACTGATTTTCAGGAAAAATTTACGAGGTTCCCTAGTACAGATGATCAAACTACTAAGCCTAATAAGTGGAGGGAGACTCGGGATGAACTAGGCCATTGATTTCACATAGCGTCTAACCGCTGCTAGGACCTGTAATATCGAAAACGTTTCGAACCTGGTTTTTCATTGTAACCCGTGTGGGTAATCAGAAAAGCCTCTTTGTTGGAAGCAAATGCGATGTACCCACCAATGGATATCTTTTTTAAAAAAATGCATGACTTTTGTTGAGTTTGAACTTTGCAAATGTACGTGTAAACGTACAACGCAATTTTAAATGAGCTTCAGCTAGATTTCATGACGTATTTTATCTATAGTGCTTGCAAATGCATATTTTGTTACGTAAGCTTTAAATAAAGGTGTTTTGAAGAAAAACCTGACTTTTCTCTGAGTTTACTAAGAAAAATTAATTTTGCTTGTTGTGCAAGACTAAAAAAGAGCAAATTTGGTATTGCCAAAATCCGCGAAGGTACCGACTTTATTGAACACTGCCATCTTGGAGTTCTTTTTACTTTTAAGACCAACTTATTTTCAAAGCTCTAACTTCCTTTTTGTTGATGTGGTTTCTGAAATACACGGATCATGGGGTTATGGCTGTTATAGGCAATTTAGTTTTGCAAAGGTTAAGAAGCATAGACTTGATAAGACTTCATGTTCTCCATGATAGATTGCCACTCAGTCTACAAAACGTTCTTCGAGAGTATCCCATGCAATAAAAACGGTTTTACTTTGCGCAATAATTTACCAAATCTTATCTTTTTTATTGCTCCCACTCTCCACTTTTTAACGTGGGCATCTTAGTTGGTTAGCCATCCCTCCATCGGGAGTAAAAACTAAAAACAAAAGATTCAAACCTCGCTCGGCTTGTTAACTACTATCATCGCAATCATAACGACCTACAAATTCTACCTGTGAGCTCGATCAGGTACGTGGCGTCTTGTATACCCCCCTCTACCCCAAGACAAGGTGGCTACCTCTTCAGGACACCAGTAATGACTGCCTCCCTGAGTCAACTGAATCAGTGAAGTGATCTTGCAAGCCCACAATAGAGTTTCAAACCCAAGGAAATGATGTACAAACGAGCTACACCTTTTTCTCGGAAATTTTCGAAATTCTGGACGTGAAAATTTCGTCATGGTTCCTAAAAACTGCCATCTTAGATTTTTCGATTTCTCCACAACTTTCAAGAGCGTCAAAATTAATTATATAAAAGTTATCACAACGCAAAGTTTCGACGAAAAAGTTAAAACATACATATTTAAGAAACCAAATTTTGAAAACCATGCCTGTCAAAATTTTAGAAACAACAAAACTCCAAGAATAGTGGCACGTCTTACTAAATTGTTGCCAGATAAATTTTGGGAAAAGTCACGACGTTTTGTGGCGATTCTTCAATACTAACATGTTATAAGTGTTCGCACGGAACAGCTACCCCCTCCCCCACCCCTCCCCAAATTAAAAATAGGGTTTAAGGGCGGTCAGTTATCTTTCGCACTGTCCTAAAACGTTTTAACGACAAAAAAATTCCAACCTTTTTTAAGTCCAAACGTTCCCCTATTTAAAGTATACGTTTTGCGACATCAGTAATAACAAAAAGTGTCACTTGAAACTAAGGAAAATTTTGGTTTGACCAAAAGACAAATAGTTAATTTTTTAGTTCGCGATGAGTTAGTGTATTTTCCAGCTGTGAATATCTCGCCCTGGCTCGCCCATAATTATAAAACGGTGTTGGTAATTTGGAGATCTTCTGCTTCTTTTTGATAGTTTATATATTTCAGGAAGTTAATATTTCCCAATAAACTTATTTACGGGGAAATGAAAAAGCTTCCAGCATTATTTTGTGACCATGGACCAATCATAAGCGGAAAATCATGATCAGTCATCCGTCATGGTCACAAAGTATATTTAACAATTATTCTACGAGGGTGCGCTGAATATCAAATGATAGATAACCAACGAGGCGCGTAGCGCCGAGATGGTTATAATCATTTGATATCTAGCAAGCCCGAGTAGAATAATTGTTTTATTAAAAACTTAAACACTATTAAAAAAACAAACAAACAAGATAGAACGGGAAAAATGTACCATATTTCCGGGCCAATAATTAGAAGATTTTTTCCCCCAAAACTTGTGCTTCTTTGTCACCTTCGAGCAGTTTTCATTGATTCATTCAGCTTTGCAATGAAACGCTGCAACACTTCGCAAAGTTTTGGCGCCTTTTTCGTTCAGTCATGTGATCGATTCTTGTTCCCAACTTATTTCTTATTTCCAACACCGTTTTATAATTATGGGCACTGATGCTCACGAGAATCTTCATTAAGAAGGAGGTGGGTTTAAACGGAACAAACGGAACAAGAATCGATCACATGACTGAACGAAAAAGGCGCCAACACTTTGCGAAGTGTTGCAGCGTTTCATTACAAAGCTGAATGAATCAATGAAAACTGCTCGAAGGTGAACAAAGAAGCACAAGTTTTGGGAAAAAACCTTCTAATTATTGGCCCTGAAATATGGTACATGTTTGATTTTTCCTGAAACGTTGTAATCATCGTTCAAAGCGGATTGAAGCTGTACAATTTCACCATATTAAATTAGCTGCTGGAGTTGAAACTGAACAAGCTTGTAATCTGTTCGCACAACGGAGCCATCATGTGCGTGTTTGATCGAACTGAAGACAGAACAAATTTGAACTTGAAGAGGTAATTTCTATGCGGCTCAGAAGCAAGATTACTGTTGCGAGGAACATTAGAATTCACCATCATAGTCTGTTAAACGCAAAGCGCAAAATGCAGTTGTTCTCGGTTTAGAGGTTGCGGACGGAATGGTAAAAACAACATTCAAACAACTGGAAAAGCGATTCAACTCCGTTAACATGGCATCCGATTTCTATCTGAGCATTTGGACCTGTTGAAACACAGTGCTACAGCGAGTGCAGGTAAGCGGAAGTGTCATTTTTGCGTGTTAAAGCCGAAAAAAAATCTCGCCCTTCCTTCCTTCTTGGTAGTTTGCAGCTATATTTTTTTAGTACTTGTTAAGACTGCTTCATGATTTTCGCATCGACTCGCCAGGAATGTGTGATAGTTTTTATTTTTAAAAAATGCTCCTGCCCCATTTCACTGTGTTTTATTTTATGTCTTGTCTTGATATTTTGAAGTGGAAAGCCTTCCTGATAAAACCTACCGTTTGTTCAATTTCAAAAACCGACGTGACGATCGATGAAAGAAATTAATTGTAAACACAACGCTTAATGCTTAAATTTCTGTTTATGCACAGTTTCTTCAAACAATTTTGACTTTTGTTAGACGACACTGTTTGGTGACGCTGTTGGAATTTCTGCTTAATTTAAATTCGCTGCCAAATGATTTTTCTCGTCCATTTTTCTCGCCGGGTTGCTCGCGAGGAAAAAACTTTCAGCTCACTTTGTTGTTGAGTGTTCATTGACCATATTTGGTCACAGCAGGTATATGAACTGATAGCCTAGCTCCGTTCAGCCAATCAGAATGCTAGAAATCCAGTTTTTAATAAATGTATATATATATATATAAAAGAATTTGCGTAATCGGATTGTTTACTTGGAGATACTAACTTCCCCCAGTTTATGATTTTGGGTGGGTCGTGACGGGCGAATCGTAGCGGCGAATCACGTTTGAAAATCCCGGTCTGCATCCAATACGAAAGGGACCACGACGTATAGTTGTACTCACAGACTGTCGAAAGTCACATACTTTTGCATGTAATATAACCCACTCCAAATATCAGTGACCTCTTAAAACTACCCGCTACTTTTACACAGTAAACCGGTCTCAAAGGTCAAATTTCCATTTCTTAATATTTAGTTTGTTCCAGGGAAAGTTTCTGCCTTCAAGAAAATTCATTAAAAAACGGTAAGTGAAATTTGCAAAAGTAAACTTTTTATGTATCCTATGAAATCAGAAAGATATCATGATCACCATGCATAAGAATCTCGTGTTACTTAAAAAAGATGTTTCCTAACGAAGAAATTAATTTGTAAATCGCATCATCAAAACCATCATAACTGACTTATTTTTTAAAGGTTTAACAGTGATTGATTTGTTGTAGACTTTTAAACGAAATGTGGATAGGATACTTGCATGTTTTCAAACCTGGAGGTAGCACTTTTGCTGGTAGTTTTACATGTTATTTCTAATCCTAAACAGGCACCACTCGAACCACTAATTTTCAGCAGGTACGGAATAAACATAATTTGGTTGCTGGAGAGCTGCAGAGACCCCCTTCTGAACGTTGCAAGTAACTGCCTGTAAACTGAGTCACAAGTGATAGTTTAAAGGTCTTACACTTTAAACGTGAAATTAGGCGAAACAGGCGAATTTGTAGCAAAATTCATTTCCAAAATATCATCAATAACATAATCCTTTTTTTGGCGCGAATCTCACTGATGTGGTACAAGAATATCCCAGCACCTGCAGCATCACACGGGGCGTGACGTGTTTACAACAAGGAAGCTGAAGAGAAAACTAGGCCTGACTGCTAGAAATGGATTTTACTAACTTGCAACGTGGATTTTCTATTTGTAGATCGAATGATCTTGAACAAAAGGCGATGACTTGGCTGTCAAGAGAAGTACTGATAGTACTCTTGATTTTTCTGCCATTCACGGGATTTGTCAAGGTTTGTTTTGTTCAAATAATTTAGACATTAACCCAGAAAACCAAAATCAAACTGGGAAATGTCAGTGTTCACACAAACCTCTGTTTCCATGGCAACCATTTGGAGATCATATTTGTATCCCTCATATGCTACTTTCATTACTTTCGAGTTATGTTTGCTTGTTTGTTTGTTTGTTTGTTTGTTTGTTTTTCATTAGGTGTGTGCCTTGCCAATGGAACTTAAGAGTTTCATGCTATTGTTATTTCTTATCCGAGCCGTTAACATTATTTAAGTTTAAATGTTACTGAACAGTAGCTTCTTGTTTAAGGGTGTCTCGGATTTTCAAAACTTGCTGGCAATATGGCGTCAGTATAGTCAACTACAGGACGGAAATGTAAGTACACTTTGCATAGATAGGGTGTCTGCAATGTGTCGACAATGTGTTGACATTTTTTTCGATAGTGTGTCGACGGTATGTGTCGATAGTTGAGTTCTCGCTGGCGATTTTTTGCAGGAGCGGGCTTACCAGGCGATTGTCGCGGCAATTCTCGGATAATCGCCTGCGAATTTAAATCACCGATATCTGACATGTCAGATAGTCGGTAATTCCGCCGTCGAGGTTGGGGTACAGCTGGCTATCAAAATTCACCACAACGTGTGTATAAAGTCGCCTACTGTGACACTGCATGGCTTAAGGAAACAACACGACGTCAAAGGCCAGCCTAGAACCACCGAACTTTTGACGGCGTATTAACTAACGTATCTTTCTCCTAAACAGAGTTCTTACTATGGTTATTACCAAGGAGGTGGGGCCTGTTCTTTGGACCCTTTAACAACAGACTACAGTCACAGAGGCTGGATCAAGGTTGCAGCAGGAGATGGAGAGTTTCAGAAGACGCTCGGCTGTGGGATGTGCGTGGAGATTGAAGGTCAAGGAATCCTGGCTGAACTGGCTGGTAGGGGAAAGATTCCCAAGACGCCAATCATAGGACCAGTGTATGCTGTTGTAATTGATCGCTGCGGGAACTGTAAACAAGGTAAAAATTATTATCAGACTTGTTAGCTGGCCCCTTTAATATAGTATCTTAGCATCAAGGGTACAATCAGACATTATAGGGGCCTATATGCTTGGTAACCGGTACCCGAGCATAAATTTGCTTGCGCCATAGTCTTCGAATATCTGTATCGAAATGGAATTTATTTACAGGTTTTGGTTTTTGAGAATCGAAGGGAGGAA